>UELV01094780.1:0-33704 GCA_900490015.1 Megastigmus stigmatizans | reverse complement strand
CCCTTCCCCCGCCCCTCCTTTCCCCCTTTGCAAACTTTCCATTAGGAAGATCCATCCTTTTACCATAGATCTGCTTCGCGCGCCATTACGACAGTTTTTTTTTCCTTTCTCTCTATTGACTAATGCCGGAGGATCGATCGTTTAAGGGAAGAAAAATAGTTGGCGTAGAAATTGCCCGACGACGACAAATTAAGGTATAAATCTGGCGCTCTTATACTGCCGTCGCTCCGACTTGGAATGCGGAATGAGACGTAAGACATTCTTCGGGGGAGTTTCGGAATGAAAATTTGGATGATGCGCCATCGTAAATCACTGCTCGATGGATGGGAAATCCTTATTTTCGAAATGAATTATACCATTTATTATTATTTATTTATTTATTTATTTATTTATTTTCTGTATTACTCGTTTGAAGTAATTAAGAATGAACTAACTAGAAAAGAAATTTGCTAAAAAGGATTACCAAGTCAATACCAAGATAATGCTAATCGTATCCGATAAATTAATAATGCAGAGCTGCAATTAGGTTAGACTCAAGTTCCTCTAGATAATAAGATCACTGTTTCGCTTCTCTCGCCAATTTATTTCCTTGGTTACTTGATTAGTTCGCTGAAATTACAATAAAACGCAATATAAGAGCTTCGTTACCTGCAACGATTATAAAAGAATTCCAAACAAAAGCGTCAACAATGACTTGAAAGTATAAAAATATAGATGTTAAAAATTAATGAAAATCCGCCAATTATATTTTTTCTAAATAAATATATACTAATTGATTATCCACAATGGATTAATTAATCAATATAGACAGGATGCATTAACTTTGAGATACTGTTAAGTAGTAAAAGTCGATTGCGTCAGCCATCCTCTCGATAACCTCATTCCCCCGAGCTCCCATCCAAAAATTTCGAATATATCCCAGACTCTAATAACGTCACCGAAAGCACCCATCAATCCGTCAAACATTTTATTAAAATCCAAGCTTAGCTGCAGGCGGGCGCGGGGGGCCGACTCTTCGTCGAATAAATCACGAAATATATACGACATACAAGATACATCCCCAATTACAGCCGCGCAAAGCCCCCGCGGCTTGAGCTTTTCCACGAAAGTGATGTATTAATAATAATCAGACGCTAATCATTTCGGAATACAAAATTGATTCCCCGTATCGGCACATTATCACGAAATCAGCCTTACTATGGGGCATTTTCAAGCCTCACCCCATACATATCAGCCTTTGTACAAGCGAATACGTATATAGGAGCTCGTAACACACGATAATTACCAATTATCCCCGGGCTTTCTTGCGCCCGTGCGCGCGTGCGAAACTTTATATCTTCGACAGTGCCTATATACACGATCTAATACAGTATCCGATTCAGCAAGGGAACAAAGGAATCGCCAATGGAGGAAAAATGGGTGTGTACAGCTCTGACGAGACACGAATGCGGAAGAGCAAAGATCAAAAGAGAGAGAGAGAGAGAGAGAGAGAAACCATTATCTATATTTATGTATAATAAAATAGAAATAGAACGTTTGGCTTTCTTTCTCGTTGCAGACTGGCGCAGCTGTTGGGTGGCGGGCTGAATAATGAAGAGGAAGGAACAATGGCGGTGGGCCAACGCTGCCGCCGCCGAGGACCAAAAGCAGCAGCGTAAAGCGATCCTGCTTTAGAGAGGCAGTAGAGGACAGGAGAGGAGAGGACAGAGAGAGAGAGGATCAGCAAAGCAGAGAATATCTGGACAAAGGTAGAGAAATTTTGGAAATTTCGAAACCGGCGCGCAAGAGGCCGCGACTGACGAGCGGACGTCGATTGGAGGACCCGATGGCGAGAGATTGCGAAAGCAGATGATATGGAGGCCGGGGACGAGCTGGACGAGGAATCGGCGCCGGCGATGGATGAGGTGATTTTTACCCTTTTCTTCTTTTTCTTTTTTTTTTTATTCTTTTCTCTCTTTCACTGCCATTTTTCCGATATTGTTCTCTCCGCCCGCGCGAGACAGCTCCTTTGCATTTTTGATCGCTGAACGGGTTTCCGAGCGATTCTTTTGATCCGTATAAAAGGTATTGAAGTATATCTCGGTAGTTTGTACGTGTCAGATAGCGTCGAGTCTTGTGGTACCTGGCATTAATCTACTTGCGAATCTTAAAGTTATACCGCTTCTGATAATTCATAAGCTTGAACGGTGGAAGCTCTTTTAAAACTTTTAGTGGGATACATTTCATCCCGATTTTATAGTAACTGTTAAAGTAACTTTTACCAATTGACATATATGGATCGGTATAATAAATACATAGTTATCGTTATTATATTTTTTGTCGAATTATAAGCATAAAAATATCGCACGGTAGAACTGTACATTCACCCAAATGAAAAGTGTAGCTCTGCATAATTATAAATCCTATACTTTTACGTCCGAGCACACGCCCGACAATTTTCGAGAGAAAGCTTTCCGCGAAGCCAACAATAACTTATGAAAACCAATTCTCCGAAGGCAATACCTTCACCCTCCCACGCGAACGATTGCATCGCCAAATTAGATTATCTAAAAAAGAAAAACGCTGGCTATAATATAAACGGGTGCGTGTTGAAAGCAACAGAGCCCCGACAACAACAATCTCCAGAGCACGGAAACGATGAAGATCTCGGCCATGCCAACGTCCTCGAAAGTGTCGTCGGAGCGCAAGGAGCAATGCTCGCTGCAGCAGAGCTCCTCTACGTCCCTCCTTCTCGTTGTGCAGGACGAGGAGACGCTGGCGGAGCCGCTGGCGGAGTCAACCGCGGCCGCGGAGGAGGAGAAGGAGGAGAAGGAGGAAGAATCAAAAGTACCCTCGAACTCGGGCATTAAGACTGAGAGGCCGGAAGCGGAGGTGGCAGTTGACGACGATGCGCCCGACATCGACGCCAGGATCACTCGGGTCAAGAGGCTCTCCTGTCAGGAGACGTCCATACAGGACACCGACGACATAGCCATGGAAAAGATCGGCAGGTCGGTCCAAACTCTTTTCAAAACCCTTTCTAAAGCTACATCATTTCTATAATATTCGTATTAGCGTGATTAATTATAAGCTGTGCCTACAGCATTATGGGTTTGTAAACTAGAAACGCTCCATACTGTGGATGCTTGAAAACCGCGCAGTAGCCCATTTGCAATTACGATCGTCCAGAATATCCCTGTAATAATATCGCATTACATTGAAATACGCGCATGCATGGATAACGATCGGTGACATTTTAATGCATAAACATACACGCGCCGCATTAAAATAAAAGCATATATCCCTTTACTGCTCTGTACGCGATGGCGCGGCTTAATTTCTCCACGTCGAAATTGCATAATTTCCACGAATAATGAATTCATTCGAACAAGCCACCTAACGATCTTTGTGATTTTCGCTTCGACAGATACCTGGAAGCGAACCCAGCGATGGCGGAGTCGTGGATCCGCGAGAAGGCTAGTCCCGAGCTAAAGCTAAGACTGCAGAGCTGCTGCCTCGAGCCAAAGTACTCGTCGTCGAGTCTCCACCACGAGGAGAACGCACTGAGTCGCAGTAAGCGCAACAGCATCACCTCGGACCTCTTCCAGTCCTGGCTCGCTTCCAACTCGCCCATCAAGCGCAGCCGCAGTCCTAGCAGGTGAGGCCAAAATCTATAATAGAGATGATCGCACCTTACTCCTTTTCTCACCTCTCCTATACGCTGCGGCAGCTATCAAACGGCTCGGTATCGACTTTTACTTCGCCAGCGATCAATGTTCGAATTATATAATCCTTTCGAAATACAGGATCCTGAATAGAGAACCGGAGATGGAATGATTTGACAAAAATTACATCGCGCGTGCGAGCAGAACTCCGGAAGCTCGAATTAGATTTTCTGTACTGTTCAAATCGAGCGTGTCCTCTCTCTCTCTCTCTCTCTCGCTTTCTCCTTTGGAACGACGAGAAACAAACGGCAATTCGTTTATAATTGAATGAAAAATTCAGGCTACCGATAGTCGAGTTATCGAAATTCCCCGTGTACACACACGTAGTGCGCAAGCAGATGGCCCAGTCGAGGAAAATAACGCTTTATAACATTGACTTTATTTCAAAGTTAATCTAATGGAAGCCTATAACTTAATAATCCACCTATATTGGCGAGCACTTTTTTTAAATTGCCAAAAGCAGGGCCGCTCCGCGTTTTTCGACAAACATATCGAGAGAAAGAGAGTGACGGAATTATCAGCCAACGATATCAATTATCTTTCGAAAAAGAAGCGACCGTCTAAAAGGAATTCAATCATCTAGCTTCACGAAAGCGAATTTTTTCACGAGCAAGGAACAAAAAAAAATACAAGCGGAAATAGAAATTCCCCGAAAATCGAGTTATTTCGTCAAAATACACACACGCGCGCGCGCAATAATTTTCATGATGGGAAAAATGTATCTCCCTCCTCCCTCCTCTTATCGAGCCACTCGTCGATAATCCCCTCCATCGACAAACAACGCGGGAATCGCGCAATAATTTTCAAGAATCCAACGCGCAATTTAGTTCACGTGCGCAAACAACCAAAAAAGAAAACAACACAGTAGTGGCCACCAGAGCCGCGTCATCAAATTTCACCCAGTCAAAATACAAAAGTGTAGCAGTTCTGGTCCGGCAGCTCGTTGTCATTTTTCGGGCCAATAAATCTAAGGGGTAGAAGGGATGGGAAGGAAGGCCAACTGAATCCCTCCATCCCAAATAATACATTTTCGATATCTCTCCACGCGTATAGGTTCCGTTCCCCCCTCGGCATGCCTATACACTCTTTTCGTAGGCCTCAGCGCTCTCTTTCTCCCTCTCTCTCTCTCTCTCTCTCAATTTTCTCGGCACCGCGCAAATCGCTCCGGAGAGCCAAGGCTTCGAGTCCGCCCCCTCGACCGTCAGTCTCTTTTATTGACGGAGAAAGTGTTTTTCACGTTCCCCCACGCCAACGTTATAGCGGGAATTCCTGCGGACGTAGTAGAGATTTCCCTCGCTCTTTAAGCTTGATTTTGCAGTTTTGAATTGTGTTGAACGCGCGGGGAAGCCCGCGATGACGGGACGATTCGGTCAGTCTATATGCGAGATTCAGCTACATTATATCTCGGATTTTTATTCGCCTTTACCGAATGACACGTCTGTATTTCAGTAACAACATTGTGTAGTTTTCTTATAAGCATTGGTAATATTGAAATTTTATATTTTTGAAAAATTTCACATTTTCGCGTTTATAAATAAATAAATGATTATTCACAGAAATGAGAAAGCTCGAACGTACAACGAAATATACATTTGAGTTAAATATACAAATGCAGACTTTTAACGATACGCTTCATTGCAACGTCGGTAGTGCTTACGGAAATGAATGGAAAAAACGAGTCGTGAAAACATTTTCATAAGGGCAGCGAGTGTATATTCCTGCAAGATTATCCTAAAGGCCGAATAAATGTTAGGTCAGCTCGAATGTAATCTATGTTGATTCAGGATTATTCTTAAAATTCGACACGTGGAATCTGCATCAACGTATTGATGTTGTTTTGCTAAGCTTGTAACGCTTCTTCAATCTGTATACGTAAAACGTATGGTTTTTTCACAATAATATTTTAGCTCTTAAATTGTATTTAATCGAACTGCTTTATAAAAGAAAATTTACCATTAAGGATTTAATAAGTGATTCAATTAAGGATTAAGGAGCCAATTTCTTAAGTTTACGAAATGTTAGTAAACTACATATAAATGTATAGACTACAGAATAAGAAACTTTTTACAAAAAGAATCCGCTGTATTGGCCATAAAGAAAACTGAGATATGCCTAGTATGTGTATAGATATGAATTTTTGACCATATACGGAACTTCTGCTTCTATCAATTTCGCCCGGGCAGCTGATTCTTTTATAAAATTTTTCTTACTTTGCAATCAGGGCATTTATATCGTTTAGTAACGTTTGTCATTCGGGGAATAATTTACATACATCCTTGCATTGAAGTTAGAGAACGTATATTAATAAAAAGCCGCATTTTCATATTCCCTAAATTACTAAGACACTATTTTCCATCTGCGTTACCCAACCGATCCCTCGTAATACACCTGAAAACCGAATGTCCGCAACTGTGTCCCGGGCTGCAGGTCATCGAGTACACTTCTGGGCCGTAGAGAAGAGCTAAACAGGCTGGACGAGAGCGACTTGTTCATGGAGCTGATACGCGACGTGGCGAACGAGCTCGACATCAACGTACTCTGCCACAAGATCCTGGTGAACGTCGGCCTGCTGACCCACGCGGACCGGGGCAGTCTATTCCTGGCCAAGGGTCCGCTCGAGGATCGGTACCTCGTGGCCAAGCTATTCGATGTGACGCAGGACACGGAGTTCGAGGAAGCTGTGCAGCGCGCCAGGAGCGAGGAGATCAAGATACCCTTCGGCGTCGGGATCGCCGGCTATGTTGCCAAGAGCAAGCAGATCATCAACATCAAGGACGCCTACAAGGTTCGTGCTTCTATCGCTGTGCAAATCCCAACCGTTATAAATATACCATCTATTGCAAATCCAAGAGAAGATGCGGGTTATGACTGGAATAAAGCGGACGAATGATTAATTGAGACATGGCGCTTAAATCACTGTCTTATTATACCCGACTCCGTATCTACTTGGATAAAATTGACCTAGTCTACACATTTCCCCAGTCTGCAAAGGAAGTAGGTATACGCGCCGATTTATCTGCATCAGGTACCTGCGTGAAAGGTTATACATTCACGGACGGATGTCCCATTTGTCACTTTGCCACGTCGCGCGACACCGATACGCCATGTATATAGAGCGCTCGTAGTTCGTTCAAAAATATTACAAAAATAACTATCCTTTGTCGAGGGAAAAGTTGGCCGGTGTAAATTCATTATTAATTGGAAAAGTTCGGGTGGGTTTTGTTGCTGTGTTCGCGTGTGTGTGTGTGTGCAGTGCACAGCATCAAATAAGTGAGTCGCGCCGCGGCGTTTTATATGAAGCCATTGTTCCTAAACGAACGTACAAATAATGAATATTCGACTTTTGAACTACGAATTATATGCAGTTTTACCACTCGTTGTATTCGCTGTTTGCATTAAATTAGAGAAAATCAAGGATACGAGGTCTAGTGCAGCACGTAAATTAGAATCGCAGCGTAGGGACGGCGGCATTAAGCGCCTCGTAAATTAAAGCTCTTTACCTCCACCTTTCATTCCTCCGTTAGTCAGTATCGATTCGGCATTAATTTTCGTTACAATTAAATAAATCAGAACTGTATACGCGAACGTTTCCTATGCAAAATTCCTGTATTCAAGCAAATTCATTTGCTGCAATCATCGTCGCTCCGGCGCGAAGAAAAATGTCTGCAAGTGCATCGCTTTTTATACGTATCGGCGAGACACGACGACGAGGGAGAACATTTCGATCGTTTCTCGTTCCCTTGACGAGCTTTCCACGAGCTTCCGCACACGGTACAGTCGAGATATATTGGATTTTGCATGATGGATGTTTGATGTGGAATATTGCGCGCTCGATATTGCGTT
Organism: Megastigmus stigmatizans; assembly: GCA_900490015.1. NCBI lineage: Eukaryota > Metazoa > Arthropoda > Insecta > Hymenoptera > Megastigmidae > Megastigmus > Megastigmus stigmatizans. Next base: position 26,157 of record UELV01094780.1, on the reverse strand, counting down.
CTACCGCTCTCTCTCTCTCTCTCTCTCTCTCACTCTCACTCTCACTCACTCTCTTTCTCTCTCGCGCAAATTCTGCAGTATTGTTCATCGATGGGCGACTATGTGCTGAAGGGAATTGGAGGAGAGCTTTGATTTCAAATGGTTTCGTATGGCTCGCGCGCATAGCAGCTATACACGCAGCCTTGTGCACCAGCAGCAGCAGCATGAAAAATTACCCTGATAAAGCGCGCATTTCCCCGTGAATTCGAGTTACTTTATCTTTGACGGATCTCGAAACATTAATTTCCACCTCGCCTTTCTTATCGCTAATTTTGTTTTGTGAAAAACGCGCAGAATGTAAGGAGACACTCAAATGTTGTCTGTTATATACTTTGACGAAAATAGAACAATTTCTGTGCAGATGAGAAATAAGAAAATCGGATTCGCTCTATACTTGTACAATCTCGCACTTAAATTAGAAATTAAAATAGGGAAAGCGCAGAAGACTGGACTATATAAAGTTATTATACGTTCGACAAAGAAAGTCCATTAGTAATTACAAAGATAAGAAAAGCTCATAACAAACTTCGCGAGATTACTGTATAATTTGCGCGAGCCTCTTTTATCACGATTTAATTTATAGCCAGCGCATGTACTTTCCCCCGCTTAATTACAGCTAATCTATTTATTTCAAAGATTCCGATTTAATTAACGCCATTCGGAAAGTATCAAGTGCAGAATGAAAATCACATTGAATGTACCGCTAAATGGACAAAAAAAGAGCAAAAACATCCAGAAGTCCACGTACACAAGTCGCATACTTCGTCTTGGAATTCAACTATAAATACCAATCTTAGTCTTAAGCTTGATCTCATTCTTAGCGCGTCGCTAAAATTCAGCAGTTAAACAGAGCATAGAAATGCCTTAACGAAGTTAATCCCATTAAAAAAAAGGAAGGAGGTAAACTAAGAGTACAGAAGAGGACAGAGAATGAGGAAGGCTTTCAAGCGCACTTAGTTACTTTCGAATTAATTTTATTCGTTTAAAACGAAATCAATTTAGGGTGGTGCAATATAATTGATTTCTTTTTTTTTTTAATTTTACACATTTAGCATTTTTTGTATTTAATTAAAATACGTTTTATTTTGGGCTTAATAATGATTAAAACGTACAGGAAAAACGATTTATTCAGATGAGAATTAAATGCTAAAACGAAAAGATTTATTATAGGATAAGCTTGAAAAATATAATCATTACTTTCCTCATGCTTTCAAATTGACTACTATTGTTATCCACGTACGAAGGACATAAAAAAACTCCTACGAATATGTAAAAATAAAAGCTACACGCAGACATAAAGTATAACCAGAAAAAAATACGCGTTTTAAACAGAAATTTCTTATGCTAAATAGATACGTCTTCTCTTTACGCTACATAATGCACGACATAAAAGTGGTAATAAAAATGAAAGTAATGCACGCATATTTAAATCAGTAGAAGAATACACGATAGAGTCAGTCAACAGTAAATGCACTCTTTCCGACTGTCACATTCTTCAGAAACAATTAAAGGAATAAAGTCTCTGTGCAACTTGCTACACCCATAAAATAAAAACCTTGCGGTACGACATAACCATTTTTCATTTTTTACGACTAAAAATAAAACAAATCGTGTATATTTTACTATAAATGAATTCATTTGTAGAATCAGAAAGTATTTTTAATCATAAATGCATCGAACTATAATTTAACTTTGCATTTCAGATGAGATATTTTTAAAATGTATTCTGCCGGAGGGAATAAAAGAGAATTTCTGAGCATAGCAATTTTTTTAAAACAGATGAATAAAACCTGTACTGAAAATTTTATTTAACAAAAATTTACTTTTTAAGTGACTGAAAATTGTAGAAATAGTCATATTTCATATTTCATATTTATTGAACCAGAGAATAATTACATAAGTAAATCCTATAGTGATAAACACATATTAAATTCCAAAATTAACATATTAAATTACATCTTCTTCTACGTATTTTAAATGTCATTTTTTTTAGAACTTGCAACGGAAATAATTTTGATGGCTTTGAGCAATGGCACATATTTAATATTCATATCGAGTTAATTAGGATTTATACATTAATATTACATCTCCATGACTGCAGTCGGATATGAGAGACCATTATATCCATAAAAATATATTTTTATATCAGTCAATAAAGAAAGCATACTTCTATCAAAACACACTGATTAGATTGAAAAAATAAAATAAAATCGTTCCAAAAGTTCGCATCATAAAATCAAAAAGCGAGAATGATAAATCACAGGCCGGCTTAACCCACATTTTAGGATCCACGTTTCAACAGTGCGATCGACATGCGCACGGGCTACAAAACCACCCTGATCCTATCGATGCCGATCTGCAATTACGAGGGCGACGTCATAGGCGTAGCCCAGATCATCAACAAGACCAACGGCAGCAACGAGTTCACCGAGCACGACGTCGAGGTGTTCCAACGTTACCTAACTTTCTGCGGCATCGGCATACAAAATGCCCAACTCTTCGAGCTCTCGGTACTCGAGTACCGTAGAAATCAAATCCTCCTGAATCTCGCGCGCAACATATTCGAGGAGCAGAACAATCTCGAATGCCTCGTGACGAAAATCATGACGGAGGCTAAGGAGTTGCTCAAGTGCGAGAGGTGCGCCGTTTATCTGCTCGACCTGGACTGCGGCGAAGCGGTAATTACACGCGATTCACTTCTTTACATTTCTTGTTTTGCATAGGTACGCGAGCTTTACAACTTGTCGTTCGGAATTTCTGAACGCATTTAATACACTGCAGTTAAAGAATAATGAAAATTTAATTTCAGACTATAAAAGAAATAGTCGGTAATTGATTAAACTAATTTCTTGAAGATTTGTGTCATGAAATCTGCAATTTGATTTTCTGATTGGATAATTTTGACTTTAAAGCTGTAGGACGAAATAATTAAGCGAAATTGGAAACTCAATGGTAGCGTTAAATTTTAAAAAGAACCAAATAATCCATAAAATTGAATTATATATCATTAAATTCTTTACTTTTATCGCTGTTCCATCGACCCGCGGGTAACGAAGGCAATGAAGATTTTAATATTCTATAAATTTGATTGTGACGCAGGGACACTTGGAGAAAATAGTCGAGAGGCCAGGAAAGTCCATTCAGGAATCGAGGAAACCTCTTTCGAGGAGAGAAGTGAGCCTTAAACTAAATTTTACTTCGAAAAGTAATGCGACTCGTATAAAGAATAATATGAATTGAATTTCTTGTGACTTTTAGAGTAACAATATCGATATGGAGGACATCTTACAACAGCACGTAAGTTTTCAACCAAATGTTTAATTGTATGTACACCGAAAAATTATAATTTCTAGCATAATTACCTTGTTCGTACTATTATTTATGTATTATGTGTCTAGATATACACATTGTTTTTGCGTACAAAACTCAACTTAACCTCAAAAATTAAAAAATTTTCCAAGCATTCATACAGTTTTTCTTCAAACATACGATTAAAATATTTTCAACGAAAACTCTGCATACGCTGAAAGCAATGTAATTTACAAAAATAAAAGTTCGATTTAGCTTAAAAAAAACCTTAAACAATCCAAATTTAGCCGAGCTGTTCGAAAGAGCAATTAAATTTGATTTCAAATTTGACCGCATCACCGAAGGCGGGTGAGAGCAGCAAGTTCACGATGGTATTCGAGATGGAGAATGGGACACAGGAGGCAAAGATCTACCGACCAACGAGTGGTAACCTCACGAGTCCTCTGGGTCAGATAGCGCGTTACGTCGCGGCGACCGGACAGATCCTTAACATTGGAGATGTGGCCACCTGGTCCAAGCGACAAGTTTTCCAAGTAAGCTCACCAACGTCCTTCGAGTGCTTTTACATTCAGGCTATTTCCGCTCAAATCCCAACTCTCTGAACTTGAACAAGCGAAGCATTTCTCTTGCTTTCCAAATTCCCTTGGACCGCTTCAGAATTGAATATTCACTGATTCAAATTCAGAGACTTGCTAAGTGGCTTGCGTCCGACAGCTGCATGCTCAGTCACTGAGAACAGACCGAATCTGATCGGCAGGTGGGCACGGAGCCAACGCGCAGCATCCTCTGCATGCCGATAGTGAACGGTCAACGATCGGTGATCGGCGTCGCCCAGCTGATCAACAAGGACAACGGCTTCTCGTTCACCGACTCGGACGTCACGATATTCGAGGCCTTCGCTATATTCTGCGGTCTCGGTATCCACAACACCCAGATGTACGAGTCCGCCTGTAAGCTGATGGCCAAGCAGAAGGTGGCGCTCGAGTGTCTCAGCTACCACGCGACGGCCAACAACGACGATGCCCTCAAGCTCATGTCCGACGACATCCAAACCGCCGATAAATACAATCTCTACAGCTTCACCTTCATCGATTTCGACCTGACGGACGAGGAGACGTGCAAGGCCACCGTTGGCATGTTCAAGACCTGCGACCTCATCAACAAGTTCCACATACCCTACGATGTGCTCTGCAGGTGGATACTCAGCGTCAAGAAGAACTACAGGTAGGGGATGCGAAGCACCTTTTCTGTATTTGAATTTTTCCCCGTTCATTTTGTTCACTGTGAACTGCGGTCTTGTGCGATTTCAATAGATTAATGAGAATGTTGACGTTCAATATCGGAAATACTTTTTCTGGAACTAGAAGTATAAAGATGATATCTTGGCGTAGAGACAAGAAGCCATATATGAGATAAGAAATCGATACATGTTCAATTATCGGTATAGCATATATCAATCAGTCTTTATTATTACTAATCGGGGAAACAGAAATAAATCTAAGCATGTAAGTCAATCAGTTGATACAGATTTGCTGCAAAAGATTTTTGGAAGTATAAGACTCGCAGTATAGCAAATACAATTAAAGAGTACCAAAAGAACCCCAGAACCTCCACAATCTAAAACTGCCAAGAAAGAAAATCTAAGATCGCTATACCCCCGAACGCCAGGCCGGTAAAATACCACAACTGGAGGCACGCGCTGAACGTCGCCCAGACGATGTTCGCGATGCTGAAGACGGGCAAGATGGAACAGTTCATGACGGACATTGAGATCCTAGGCCTGCTGGTCGCCTGTCTCTGCCACGACCTCGACCACCGGGGTACCAACAACGCCTTCCAGACCAAGACAGAGTCGCCCCTGGCCATCCTCTACTCGACCAGCACGATGGAGCACCACCACTTCGACCAGTGCGTCATGATCCTGAACTCCGATAGCAATAATATTTTTCAGAATCTCATGATGGAGGATTACAGAAGAGTGATGAGGGTCGTGGAGAATGCCATACTCTCCACCGATCTCGCCGTCTACTTCAAGAAGAAGAATCGCTTCATGGAACTGATCGACGAGGGCGAGTTCGGCTGGCAGAGCGAGGAGAAGAAGGAACGTGAGTATAACCAGTCTCTGTATCCATATGTGTGTCTGTTTCTGTGCTTGGGTATATAATATGTAGTACCCGAAGCGCCAAATGCTTTTTCCTTGCCTTTTGCTCGATCGATTCACCTTTCCGAGGACTTCTGCAGTCGACGAGAAGTGGATAGCTCGCTTTCGATACTGCACCAGTTTGTAGAGATCTTTTATAGTGTTGATGTCTGACGTTGCGAGATTTCATTCTTTAGCGGCGGGAATGTGGCGATCTATAGGATACCGGCTGGACTTGTTCCTTAATGAATTTTCGATATTTTCTACAGCCAGCGAAATTAGTTCGGTATCGAAAAAATAATCGATGTGCATTTGAAAGGATGCAGTATTCCCAAAGCTTAGTAGATCGCAATAGAGTGCTATATTTATTACTTTTTACTGTAGACGCAAATGATTTGGAAATAATAAGTCGACCACATTTTGATTTTAATGATTATTTGATTGTTCGCTTAAAAAAATCGTAAGTTTCTTGAACAAATGGCGAACTTGAAAGATTACCTCGACCTATATTAGAAATTAAGAATAACTAACATTAGGCAAGTTTTAAAGGCCACATTTTCAAGATTAATAACTAAGTATTTTGAAAATGAACTATTCAACCACGTTAGTTGCTCTGTGATCAGTGTTCTTTGTTCACGATAGTTTTATACCTTAAGTTGACGCAGGCTAATATCGATCGTGCGTATATGGGGTGGCTAATTTCGTGATTTATTTATGGCGGACTCAATTGTATTCTATTGAATTTCATGAATGAAAAGGGCTTTGTATAGAGGCACTTTGCCCTGACACTTCCCATCGACTATCAGACATAAAAAATGGTATTTTAAAGAACTGCATTTTTCTAGATAAACATCGTATACTTTTTTTCATGCGAATCTCGGTTTTTTATGTCCAATTTAAAATGCGGCAAGAAGAGGAGATAACTTGGCGACTATATATAAACAAAATAGCATTTTCTAGCGAATGGATAGGAAAAGTTTTGATTTGTTTTAAAACACGACAAAACCGCAAATTCAAACTAAGCCATCAAACTTATTTTTTTTTAGTACAAACTCAAACAACAATACACTTGTAAAAAAAAAGTTTAGTATCCATTACGTTGTGCAAATGTAGTACAATGAAAGACTATAGCAGTTTGTAATTTGATTATAATGAACACTAAAGTGCTTTTCTCCATTATTGACCAATTTTTAAGTGAGTTCCATCCGCCTCCATTACTCTAATATTGAAGTTAAAAAAGGAATAAAAATATAATAGCTTTACAAAAAATTAAATTGCATTTATTTACGCAATTTAGATTAAGGTTATTGGGTTTTAATTTTCATCACCTGCAATATTTAGATCGATACGGTTTTTCGAATTTCAACTCTTTGGATTACTTATGGCAAGTTATAGTACAACAAAATTCAGCATTAAAAAACGTAATTTTGCATAGTGAATACGTAAGCAGTTTTATACTGCATGCAGCTAAACACACCTTACTACATCCATCATAAATCTACTTAGTCTCTACTATCCTGGCACCACTGTAAATAGAACATTAAAATTGTTAGACATGAATTTTAATAAAAATTATTTAATGTTACAATTTTAATTCTTTTTTCATTTTGGAATTTCCGATGCTGTGAATATGTAATCCCTCGATTCAGCATTTAGAATTGAAATTTAACGAAAGATTTTTTAAAGATCTCTGGGAAAAGGGAAATAATCAATAGTTTTGAGAACCGTAATTAAAATATATGAGCGCGCCCTGAAAAAAAATTTAATTATTCACAAATCTTCAAACTTTTACCAGAATTTATTATTTAAAGATTGTGTTGATTTCTTAAATTTAACATTCCTTTGTTCCATTCTAATGAAAATAAAGGTGATATTCTTTTAAATTAAATTTTCTTAGTGCACTAATCTAATTATGTTCTTAGTGCTAACTCTGTTCAACACTTTAATTTAAATTTTAATCACAATGAGAACACGGGTGGTCTTAAATTAAGAGAACACCAATCAGCAAAGCTGTGAAACTTTGAATAGAATAATGTAAGATGTAAATAAGAGTCTAAATATCTCACACAAGTAAACAAGCTCAAAATCATTCATAATATATCAAAACGGTGTACAACAATTTAGTGAGTAAAACTCACCAATCTAAAATCGTCGGATTGTTTTGCTCCAGTGTTGTGCGGCATGATGATGACGGCGTGCGACGTGAGCGCGATCGCCAAGCCCTGGGAGATCCAGCACCGAGTGGCCAAACTAGTCGCCGACGAGTTCTTCGACCAAGGCGACCTCGAGCGCTTGCAACTGAACCAACAACCCGTGGCGATGATGGATCGCGAGCGTCGGGACGAGCTGCCCCAGATGCAAGTCGGCTTCATCGACGTCATCTGTCTGCCCCTCTACAAAGTCATGTCCGAAACTTTCCCCTGGATCCAGCCTCTTTACGACGGCACGATGGACAATCGCAAGCACTGGCAGGACCTCGCCGAGAAGGTGGAGATGGGACTGACGTGGATCGACAGGGACACGATCGAGGAGCCGGTCGAGGAGTTCGTCTCGATGGAGCCCAAGGACATCGAGTTCACGGTCACGACCCTCAACTGTCCTCACGCCGACAAGAAGGAGGTGAGCCACCAGCGACTCTTCTTCTTCTTCTTCTTCTTCTTCTTTTCTCGCATTCTGGTCGCATTGTTCTCGAACGGCGGCGCGCGGAGAGTCGAGGGCTTCGAGTGCGGATCAAGCCGATTATGCGCGGCAATGACCTTCGAGTGGGGCCTTGCTATCTAGAGGCTTAAATTTCGCGGAATTATCGCGATCGCGATTAATCTACCGAGTTTGTTTCTTTTTTTTTTCTTTTTTTTTTGTAGTAAACTAGCGTTTATTTTTGTTGAACATACCTGACATTTTCACTTGCGCTTCATAATTGATCAAAAACGATAATTTAATCTTTATGAACGTTTCCTCGACTACCGTTCCTCTACAAAATATATTTTCTATTATTTGATAAGTATTTGTGTAAAAGCACTTGTTTTGTTTATTGGAATAACAAGTGGTCTGATATTGTGTGTTCAGCCAGCTCAGGAGAGCAAGTCAGCCCTGGGCAGATTCGCCTCGCTGCGCAAGGGCGGCCGCAACCTGAGCAAGGGCGTGCGCACCCGACTGAGCAGATCCCTCTACTCCAGAAGCAACTCCGAGGACACGTCGGCCGCGGGCCAAGGTGGCGGAGGCACCACCACCACCACCACCACCGCTACCCAAAACTCGGGCCAGGGCGGCGGCGGTGGCGGAGGCAAAGCCACCAAGGCTCTCATACCTGAGCGCAAAAACAGGAACAAACTCTGTCTCCTCATATGACGATTGACCTCGACGACCCTCGAGAGCATACCCGAATGAACGGGATGCCCTACCGATTAACCATGTATAACGACGACGACGATCCGCCTGACGATTTAATTTGTCCCGCGGATCGTGTATACATCGAGGCGCAGCGAAGCAGGTTGACGCTGTTGTAGGGTCGCGAGCACGACCATCGAGTCAATCAAAATCTTGTATAGATGCGCGAGCACCGAGACTATTATAGCCATGCACTGCGGGAGCGCGAATTCTATTGTATTCCAGGGGTTTTAGCTCCGATGGAGCGAATTTTGTCGAAAGGTTTTTGGACCGAGAGATTGGTTTGTAAGATGCTTTGAAAATTCCAAGTTCCCCGCTTTCACGTGATCTCGGGGGATTTTTTACAGTGAGAGCGATTTTCCAAGAATTTCGACCACCGATACGACTTGACACGATTTGATGTTGATAGCAAAGGATAACGAGTGTTTGTTCGATGTAACCTAACAGTGCAGGTCGAAGAGATTTTTGAAGGGAAATTTACTTCAAGGTGATGTAGTCAACTTGATATTGACGAACCTTGAATCGCGTGTAATTTAAATACAACGTTTTAGCATTCGTTTTTTCCATAACTATATTCTCCGTGAAATTATTAATTTTAAATTATCATTTGAGACGTCGATATTTTTACCGTCCCGACTTGTGAATAAAAAATATCTTATTTCTAAAGTTGTCCAATGGAAAAATTATATGATCGATAATATAATACAGAAAATATAGATTTTTTAAATTTACGTTGAAGTAAATTATTACTAATGATCAATTGAAATGTAATTTCATTCAAGAATGTTAAGAGTGTGTAAGTAGGAGTTGATATGTAGGATAATATATGCGAGAACAAAAGAGTGTATACGTAAACACGTATCTTTAAACTATGAATATTGATGAAGAAGGGATTTCAAGCTTTTCCGAAGATTTTTCTGAAAACGTTTGCTTTGCAAGTTCATTATTTTTATTCGCACTCTGCTTGAATTTTAGTATCTGTAATTTTTTCGATAGTGTAAATTATTATTTTACAACAATTATATAAATAAGTTACAGACTTTTTGTAAGCAATGTACATAAAAATAATAACGATAAATCAAAATTACATATATTTAGAAATCTCTTCTTTCACGTTAAGTTTTATAACTGTAAAGTGCATTCCTGATCGGTATTATTATTGTATAAATGAATTTAGTTTTAAGGCGAGTCGATTGTATATTTTATTAATTTAGATTATTTGTTCACCTTTATGAATGAAATATGCAGATCTTTAATATGCGCGGTAATGCAAAAATTGTTGTATTTACAAAAAGTTATTCGAAAAGTGAAGTTGTCACTTATTAAGTATAAAAAGAAACCTATAAGAATCTGTATTTTTGTTAACTAAATTAAAAAGTCATCATTCGATTGAAAAAATTGTTAATTCTATTTTTAACAATTAATAAAAAATCTAGTAGTAGTAAATATGCTTAAAAAAATTCTTATGAGTAAAATAATTAAAAAATCTATTTGTTGTAAAACCGTTTTCTCTAAAAACATACTGTTACAAAGATTTATATTTTTCTCTAGAAAACAATATTCTTTAAAAACGTTGCATTAAAACAAGAAGGAATCTGTTTGTATAGTAATATATTTTTTATATATCTAAAAAAAAACAAGTCAATTATAATTCTTTAAAAATCAAGTAATATAACGTAATTCGTAAAGTTTAATGTAAAATAAAATTTTCACATATATTTCAGTCCATTCAACATTTCTTTCCTCAATAAGTTATAAGCATTTCTTCGTTCCTTCAACATTTGCAGTGATAAAGCAGCGATTACTTCTCTTTTCCAACGTCCTGCTACTTTTTCATTAATAAAGGTGAAAAGAAAATACTTTTTAAAAAGCAGAATCGTATATTTAAGATGCAACGAGGTGTGCAAAACAATGTCGAGCCATTGAGTTGGCGATATTTCAAGTGAAGCGTTAAAAGGGCCTCGAGTCGTTGTGCTTATCAAAAGACAGATGAAATGTTGCGACGTAGAATTTTCGAAACTGGGTGACGATAACGAACTACCTGCCGACGTCCGTTCCAATAAAAGAAATAAATATGAAATATGAATCGCAGTATTATGGGGAAACAAAAGTAATTTAACGAATGGTGTTTAAATGAAGAAAACAGATATAACAAAATCTTAGACTTTAAATATACGAATAATTGTGTATCATAAAAAGGACGGAAGGAAACATAATGAATGAGCATCAAATAAGCAAAAAAGGGATTATTATGTGGTTTAGTGGCGGCTCAGTATTTCAATTATGATAAAAAACCCATAGACGTGGACTGTTCAAGAAGCGGCCGAATCTCTGTGATTTTCCAATGACACTTTTTACTACAATTGAAAAAGTCATAATTTTACTGAGGAGATGAGAATTAATCAAATTCTTTGAGACACGTAAAGTACTTAATAGTTGTTTTATATTTTGTAAAGAAATTGTACAACATTCACAGAATCTCGAGCATATTTATCAGCATAAATATTTTGATTTCAATAGACAATTTTATATTTAAAAACTCATTAAAAAATTGATATACGTTACTTGCTATCTAAAGAGCAAGACATTTATATCGTTATTTTTTTATCGCTACTATTTTATTACAGCGGAACACTCGGATATAGGAAAAAGTAAATTAAATCGGCCTCTTCTTACATAATATACAAAGATCGCGCATGAAGATAACAAAACAAAAACTTTTGCAGCGTTGAGGTTTATTTTTTGGAAGCCCGATCGACCGTGAATCAAAAGTAATCGAAGAAGAAACAAAAAACACTAAGATTATACATGAAAAGCTATATAAAGTGTATAAATAGTTAAAAAAGAAAAGCACGACAATTGTGTCTGGGTTCCACGTGTTCTTTCCAGGCAACTTACCCGAGCGTGCGTGTGACATTTAATTGAAGATAATAGGTAATTACGATAATTCTAGTAATAAAATTAACGCTAATAAAAACAAACCAAACAAAAAAAAATGAGATAGTAATAAAATATATGGCTGCGATGCGCAAAGAGAACTACGATGAAGTATAAAAAAAAAAGAATACAAAAAAGCGATGGACGTAGGAGTTTGAATTTCGACAATCTTTTTGTATTATTTGAATAAATATCCGTAGACCTAAAAGTAAAAAAAATAAAACTAACAATGGAAGAGAGATATGTGTACAGAGACAAAAAGAAGAGGATGGGCGAGAATGGACGTATAAAATAATGCGCGAAAGGCTCGTATTGTAGGTCGTAAAAAGCTTATATTAGAGAGGAAGCAGTAAAAAAAAACTAGAGAGGAAGGATGCGAGGAAGAAACCGATAGAGAACATTTTTTCCCGTTCGAAACAACTCAAAGAAGAATTATATTCTGCTTGGTCAATTAAAAAAAAAAAAATTATGAGCGCGAGAAACAAAGACACAGACGGCATCAGGCATATATATGCACACCCACACAGACACAGAGAGAGCGAGCGAGAGCGAGAGAGAGAGAGATAGTGTAAGAACTCGATCGATAAAATACAACGCGCGCGTTGGTTACTTTTAGACGGCGTGACATCAAAAAGTCAAGATTCGATTCGATAATGGTTATACATATACGTTATACATATATATATACATACTTTTTGTTTTTTCCTTCTATTAGCGGCGGTATTTGTCCGAGCTTAAATCATGGGGCGAAGGACTTACGACACGCTATTATATACATTGGAGCGAGCGAGAGAGAAGGAGAGTGAGAGAGAGATATGGCATTTGGGACGGGAAGACTAAATAAAATTTTGATGTAACTGACGCAACAATCCTTATCAACAATTATCCTGAATCGTCCTTTCATCCTACCGCCCACACATCACACTTTTATTTGGAATTTGGAAATGAAAAAAAAAAATGACGACCGAGGAGTGTACTTCTCTTCTCTTGCAATATATGCGATCCTTGTATTTTCTAATAAAAAAAAAAAGAAAAGAAGAATAAAGTGATGAACCTCTCTGTGAGAAAACCTTAATTTGTGTCAAATTTTCTGAGTATGAGTTTTTAAATTGCAGCGGTAAAAGTCTCGACGAGGCTTGCATGGCAATGTCAAATGCGTTTTTACCTTCCCAACATTATCAAATATTGATTTTACAGGTGACTTTGATGGTCTGTTAAGTACCCAACAGATTACGAATATCGCGAAATAAATTTTTTTTTAGATCAAAACTCTATGTCGATGATTTATGAGAGAAGTTTCTTTTAAAGAATCGAAATGAAACTTATAATTGTTTTTTTATTGGCACTTTCAATTTTAGAAGATTAGTTTGAACAAATTTAAATTCTATTTTTCTGCTTCTTCTGCGTTTTTAATTTACACTCGCTTATATACCGAGCTGGCATAATTCAATTCTTTTTTCTTTACTAGCTTATTCGAAGAATACGTCTGAGAATTTCAGATTTTACGCCAAAACTCGCCACTTGTACCCCATATGCGCATAAAAATTTACAGCTTCCGTCGAAACGTTTACGAGGGTGCAGTAAGTTACACAACAAAGTTATTTTGCAGACCAGCTTAGTAAAGGCAGTACGGTATTACAGTGAAAAATAAGGCTATTCGCTTTTATTGCAGCTTTTTGCTGTCACCTTTTACGTCATACTGCAAATGTATATGATGCAATGTAATGAAATTCTATCTTCTATAGATAAATAACAAAGGATAAGAATAACTCAATGTAAAAAGAAAATAATTGAATAGTTAAAAAAAATTCTAATTGGAAATGGTATATCGTACAAGCAAGACTCGTTCACTTTATACTGCTCTATGCTGAACTATGTCAAGAATTATACATAAGTCCATCAGCATAGTTTTACAAATAATTTGGGACTTGTAAGTTCATAATGTAATCCTAAGCAAGAACGTGAAATTTACAAAAAATTAATTAATGTTATATAATGATAATCGATAATCGAACCAATTTATACTTGAAACAGATCATTGGTATTATTTATTCAAACTTAATTTTAGAGCTACTATGCGGAACTATTGAAAAAACTCATTAAAGAAATATTCTTTTTCATACACTCTTAAAAGTACTGGGAATACTCAAAAAATCCAATAAAAGATCGGAATAACGAAGAAGATAATTAAAGATGACTTATGCAAGTTTGTTGGACTTGCGTCGATTTTATTAATAAAACACTTAGAAATTACATTCGAACGTCGGTAATCGCTTACGGTTATTCTTTTTTAACTCTCAAGTTATTTGGTCCTACTGGTAAATTAAGTATATAACAATTTTTTCGTTTCTTCATCCTTTCCACCATCATCATCATCATTTCCTGCAGTACACAATCCATAAAATCCATGCACCGGTCGCCTTCGTCGCTTCAACCTTGGTTTTCGCCCTTTATTTTGTATTAGTCCACTTTCTACAGTCTTCAACGCAAGGTAGCCACGCGTGACTTTGAACCTTTTGAATTAAAAAGTCGTCGGAATTGAACAGAAAGAAACGGAAAATATGTCTAGAAAAAAGGTGACAAGAAACAGAGTCATTCTTTCTAGAATACATGAAATTCCATTTCCAATTTACGGCAGTGACACAATTTTATGATTATTTTTCTCTTCTTGATTACATGCAGTCACTCTTGCTTTTCATGAGGACAAAATCATCAGCTCTGCTTGGTTTTAAAACATTTTTTTTCTCGCGCTCGTTATTCTACGCGCACCAAACTACTATAGCTTAAACTTTTAGTCATTAGAGTCGAGAGAGCACTGGAAGAGGAAAAAAGCACATCTTCACCTCGTAGTGAGCAATAATTAAAATTTATCAGGTGTGAACGCATAAGAATGTTTTTAACGGTAATTATAATATTGTTTGATGTTTAATGTGAAAAATAATCTTAAGTTTACTACCCTTCTTATCTCTCAAATTCATTCTGTTTCTCTCTTTTCTATTCATTTGGTATATTCAAAAGAAAATCGACTTCTTCATTTTGCTGTTAATCAAATAAAATTTTTAATAGTAACAGATTTAGAATCTAAAATTTCAAGTAGGTCATTCTGTACATTATTTTTAATACACAAGAGCTGCATTTTCATAAAATAAAGCTTTAATGTTTATTAAAAAAAAGGAATCGTAGCATAATGCATTTCAGACTTTTTATCCAGTAGTAGTTACATGGAAGTTTTTACAACAAAATTTAATACAGTTGAGATTAGTCGTATTAAAAATTTGTCAAGAAATATTGACTTCCATTTGATTCAACAAAATATTGTCTTCACAATAATCTGAAAGTCAACAAGCAGTTCAGCTTTTACTGTTCAAATTATAGCGCCAATATTACTGACTGCTTCAAGCAAGTTTCTCTTGCAATTCGATATTTCGTAGGCTTTTATAATGAAATCATTTTAATTCTGATAATATAATATTTTATAATAATCATAATAACAATTATAATTGTAATAGTAATAATATAAATATATGGTTATACTTAGCATAGTACATTTCACTATTTTGAGAGTTTTGTATATATGTTTCGATGAAATATTAAATAAAATTAGTTTTCCAAAATATTCCTCTTTATATCCACCACACAATTAGATTAGAACTTAGAAAATGTACTATTTGTTTAACAAATATTTTAAATTACATCTAAAATTCTTCCTTATTCATAAATTTGTTGTTTTTCATGCTCTTCATCGTTAACTCTCTTTATCCACAATGCCCACATTTCTAGCCGATCCATGGATCTTCCAACAAAACATAAAGAAAATATCGTTCTTCAATAACTTAGTGCAATCCTTACATATCCACACCGCACACCATCCTTATTTCTGTTCCAGAGAAACGATTTCCTAGGATTATTTGAATTAATTTCAAAGCTACACCATAATCGCGTAATTACTCAAACATGTCGTTTGCTGTGAGTATAAAAAAAAAGTAAGAGCGACGGAAGATAAAATTCGGAAGTATAATACAATGAAACTTGAAACATGCAAAAAGAAGTATTGCAATGTAAGCACTCATACAATAATAATCTTGTATAAAAATAAAGTAAAATGTTGTGTCATGTCTTGCAGTGACAAATTTTCATGAAACTTAAATTAATACATGCTAATGCACATGTTTTAAACGCATATTGTATTATAAATGCACAACTAAAACACGCATCCCTTTCCATAACTATAATTGGAAAGAATTTTACATCATGTACAGTTGCAGCAAAGAAACAGCAATCCTTGTTAAGGCAAGAATGTTTAAAATAAACGAACCTATTCGAATATGGTTTCGAACCGTTACTGAATCCTGGATAACTGAAGCTAATCACTTCAATTCATTGATACTGCACTTTGATTTTTGCACATTTGTAAAAAATACTCTAATCTAGAATGATGGAAGATTCGTCGAATTAGCTGAAAGAGCACTCATCGACTAAAATTCACCCAATCATGCCAAGCTTCTTTGTCACCACTGATGCATAAGTAGGTCTCGATGTAGTTTAGGATTATCCGTCGCCCAAACATGGTGGCCACAATGGTTTTCTTTCAAAAGTTCCCGATATTTATTCACAATGAATTTTCATTTTCATAAATTAAGATTTCATGAAGAGTAGAATAGCTTATTCTATTTTGTTAATGTGAAAGTAAACAGTTTTAATGTGGTTCCATAAAATGCATTAATTAAAATCTGATAATGACATTTTAACTAGACATTCAACTTTATAAATTTACATAATATAAACTAAAGATTTTTGGAAAAATCAAATCGCAAAGTGTACGTAAAAATAATATATTTTTGTATTTACAATGTTTTAATACATTAGAATGCTCAAACCAATATTTTTTATCATCTTTAAAGATATTAAACATAATAGTTCATTTAATCGTCAACTATTTATGTTCATTGATTAATATCTTAAAATTTAAAGAGTATTTTGTTTAAAAAAATTTAAATCTGTATAAAATTAAACTTAATCTATGTATAAAATGTCGTAATATTTCTACAGAAATTAAAAGCAACAGATACTAAAAATTAAATGGTAGTAAAAAAATTATATGAACATATCTTTCAAGCTTTGTAATCGAAACTAACATGCATATATATCCTTTACATTCTATGTCTCATCCAATCGCTATTAGTCATTCCTGTTATAACAAAGTCATGTTACAATTTTTTTTTAAATTTAAAAATCTCTAACTGTGAATATGATTCTTTGGCATTTTTTTATTAATCCCATATTAAATACGTATTTTCAAATGTCAGGTTCTTTAGGGATTGAAACAAAGCTGCCACCATGTTTAAAGAAAAAACGAACGAAAATACCGTGTGCAGGATTAATTTCGTTCGACTTTCTCACGCACGCCACTAAACTTCGACACTTCGTACAGATATCGCCAATTTGAATACGACGCTTGGCGGTGTCTCGAAAAAAAAAGACACCACGTAGCCCTAGGCGCGAACGTGTGGATTTTATTTTTTCATTTTTTTTTGTATTTCTTTTAAAAAACGGCAGATGCGCTAAGGTCACATGAAGATCTCGGTAGATCGGCTAACATGCAGTCACGACGCGGGCCTGTCGAGCACCGAGATCTCTATTAACCTGAGGCCGCGTGTCGTTGGATCAGTCAGTAGTAGCCCGCGTGGCCTGTAAACCCTGTCATTTTGTTCACTCACAAATTTGGCAACCTTCCGCAGACACTTCTCGTAGTGAGTCTCCGTACAAATGTATATGAGGTAGCCGGTGAGACACGCCAGGCAGCCCTCACAATAGGTTGAACAGCTCGCTCTCTCAGCCTCGGCAAAATAATTGTTAAGTTGATTGATCGTATATTCGAAAGACTGTCGGTCCAACTGTGAATCAAACATTTTATCAATCTCAAATCCATTTTCTTCATTCAATTCTAAAAACATTCCAGTGTTAATATGGAAACTAATACTAGATTCTTCAGTATTCAAATTTTTCACTAAATGCTACTAATTAAAGCCTGTTTAGAAATATTGGTATTAAATATCCAAATCTTTTTTATATCGCATTTAAATATTGTTATTTCATTAAAGTGCATAGTGAATTTATATGATCTGCAGTTTATAAATTCATTCATGGTTAAAGTAGAACCAAACTGATAAGCTTAATCATTAAATTTGAAAAATAAATTTGAATGGGTACTCACCCTATCACCAAGTTCTGTAGGAAACCTAGTTACAAATTTAACCATAGTACCCTCGCTATAATCCCGTGGAATGAAAACTTTTAGACAGTTTTGTGGAGGCCCTCCGCCACCTTGCCCTCGACCAGCTGACATGTCTTCCAAAGGTGTGTGATTGCTCTGCAATAGAAAAAGATTCAATCAGACACCTCAATACTTTTCAATTATTGCAAGTAAGTTCAAATTCTAATGATCAACCAACACATCCATTATTCATGATTAACACAATCAGAGTTGAATTCACAAGTAATTGGCTGTAAATAAACCTTCCAGGCCTGTCATCACCAATGTAATCAATCGCACGAGAAAATCATGTTCCGCTGTATCGCACGAAAAATACAACTAACCACAAAACCGCACCCTGGCATTTCCGTCATTAAAATTTCCAAAACACACACTGCACGTAGGTACACATGCACGAACTAAGTACTTTGGATGAACAGTAAACTCCCATTAGCTCGTTCTCGCGTGCGAACGTTAGTGACAGGCAGAAAAGAAGCAGACACAAGAAGGAGCGAGCAAAAAGTATATACGCGAAGTCAGAATAGGTAAACGAAAACGAGTAAGAGGGAGAGAGAGAGAGAAAGAGAGAGCGAGTGGAGTGGAATGAACTTACCATGGGCATTTTGAGCTTCGTCTTGCGAGCGGGTCGGGGACAAGACGGTAAAATCCACACCGGAGGCCACGGGATCTTTGCTGGTGTCCGTCGCGTCGAGCCACGGATTACAGCCTCGAGCCGTGGACGAGCAGAATTATCAATTTAAAAGATGATGAAAAACTGGCTTTTACTAATGTCGCGCACGCACACACGGTAGGATATTCAATGGGTGCGTGCTGCTGCTGCTGCTGCTGCTGCTGCTCAGTGCTGGCTCAGGCCCTCTGCGATGAAAACTCGCTCGCTCTCCCGATTACATATATACATATACATATACATATAATCGGTTTTACGTGTGCAGTCCGAGCGGAGGCAGAACTGGTGCTGCTATAGCGTTGAGAATTCAGCGAAACGCAGATGAGAATTGCAGGAAACTGCATTTATATAGAATGTCAAGGCGTCCAGCACTAGAATGCCCCAGATGACGTATCTGGTATCTGCACGCGCAATGCACTGCTGACTGCGGCTATACACTATTCGATGACAGCATATATAGTGAAACATAATCGCATTAATATTTACTGACGATCGGTACATTATCAAACACCTCTTCTCAAACAGATGGCGCGTTAGTCAGTTTTTGCGTTGGTAAAAATATTGTGGAAAATATAAAATTGCCGCAGCACTCTACAAGTCAGCAGGTTACTTATGAAGTTTGTAGTTATTTACACAAAGTTTACGTCATTGAACACTCGCAAATTACAACTATAATATAAAATATATTAATATTTGTTCATTCCACCAAAGTTTTTAATCCTGTTCAGGATTTTCATATAATTAGTAATGCAAAACCTGGAGAGTTTACTTCAAAATTTAGGAGTAGGTGTGCGTCCTATAGATGATCCTTTTTTTGAAAATTCTTACAAGAGTTGTAAAGTATTTGAGCGAAAAGGTGTGACTGTAGAAGATGAAGAAGAACTATGCCATGAAATGTAAAATTTATTTTTTTTAAATTATAAGAACGAACTTTTTATTGAACATAACCTAACAACTATATATTTTGATATTAGGATGAAAGAATTTAACTGCAATGCATGTGAAGAATCTTTTCAAAATTTACTGGATTATGAATTACACTACCATCATTACCATCATTTTGTTTGTTCGCAATGCAAAAAGTGGAGACCTACTGCTCGACTTCTAGAAATTCATGTACAAGAAATACATGATAGTTTCTTTCAAGTTCTTGCAGAAAAAAAACCTATGGTAATTAATTTTTCATAGTTGTTGTTTAACAAGTAGTATTACTAATAATTTATTTTAATCAAATTAATTTTTCAGTATCAGTGTTTTGTTTCGGAATGTGATATGAAATTCAAAGATCCAGTAGATAGAAGAGATCATTGTAGATCAATTCATGAATTTCCAAAAAATTATCGGTTTGATGAAGTAAAACATGGCAAAACAAAAACAGTATCTAACCAGGACATGCAAGTTGATCTTGATGTTAATGCTATTAAAAATAAAAATCCAAAGATATACTTAGGAAAGAATGTAAAGCAAAAAACTTTTACAAGACAACATTTTAATTTAAAACCAGAATTAGATAAATCAAATATTAATAGTCCAAGTATGGAAAAGAAAATGTCACCTGTAACGATGTTTATTCCGAGACAAGTACAAAAATCTTATGCAAAAAGGCTTACTAAAAATCAACAAATGGAAAGAAATGTTTTAGAAACAGAAAGTATTATGGAACTAGGAGAATCATTACCGAATACTTAGCTAATCTTATAATATTAAAGAAAAAGGGAGCAGATAAAATACAAAAAAATGTAAAGTGTAAAAAAGGTAATTGTATTTTTATAAAATATGTTAAAGTATCTTACTTGACTATAATTTACTATTATACACATTTTATTTTTACATAATTCTTCCCATATGGGTTATGGTAGACAATATTTGATTAATGCATTCATTAGTGCATTAATTATTTATAAAATATATTTCAATGACTTATTCATTAATGAACATATTGCAGTATTACATATAAATTTTATAATTATATGAAGGTTGTAAACTTCAGTCGATATTATACAATTTAATAATTAAAATAAAAAAGTGAGATACAACATTTAAATTTGTTCGTTTAAACTCTTTGCAATCATTAAAATACTTTAAGCAATCGAAATAATCCAAAGCACTTTAAACTCACTTTAAAACTATTTAATACTATCAATTTTTATCGATAGACAATTTTTTATTATCCATCATTTAAGGTAGCTCTTGGGTTAATTCAACTTTCTAAGACATAAAAAATAATTATATATAAATATTCATGAGGATTTACTGCAGGTATTTAACATTAGCCCTTATAAGACAGGCTCTCTGAGAGATAGGAAGTGAAAGATTTTTGTATAGATAGAGATCTATGTCAATACTAAAAAACAAGATTTTAATAGATTGATATTTCAGCTTTTCAAAAATATAAAAGTTA
The DNA here is from genome assembly GCA_900490015.1 of Megastigmus stigmatizans. Taxonomy (NCBI): domain Eukaryota; kingdom Metazoa; phylum Arthropoda; class Insecta; order Hymenoptera; family Megastigmidae; genus Megastigmus; species Megastigmus stigmatizans. The sequence continues at coordinate 5,003 of UELV01094780.1, read as the reverse complement.
TTATAGGTTATCGTCAGTTTATAGGTTTGTCAGTTACCGTGTAAAATTAAAAGCTATTTACTATCAAAGCAAGCAAAATCTCGTTTTCACGGGTTAATTTAAGAAGGGATAGAAATGAATAGAAAAAAATTGTTTTCAAAAATTTTTTAGAATAGGATATTAAAACTAAAGAAAAATTAAAGAAAAAATTTTTTAAATACTTTAAATAGGCATATTAAAGTGTTTAAAACAATTTTTCGTTTCATCTCTCTAACTGACTAGAGAGTACACATAGAGCTACCTTAAGGTTAAATTAGTCACATAAATTTAAAAATAATGTTCAGAGTCCATATTCCCTATCATTGACTTTTATCTGCCGTACAACATACACTTCATTTTCGTGTTTTCTTCCTTTAGCATGGCATTCTCGTACTTTAACCTGATGTATTCTTGTTCAAGGAAAGCTGCCCTGATGGCGATTTCATCCTCTTTCGCTCGTCTCGCATCCCTCGACCTCTTGGCAGCCTCGTTATTCTTCCTCCTTCGCTCCCAGTAGGCTGCATCTTTGTCGTCGATACTGGTGGTGGGTAAAATTGTTTCTTTACTAACACGGCGCATCTTTATATTCGTGCCCTCGTTCGTCCTCTTCACCGAGTCAAGCATCCTGTTACGAAACTCTGAATATGCCTGTTTTAGTTCCTGATCGAACATCATGTCCGGACCCAAAGTAATCGACATAGGATCCCTGGGATAGGCTTTGAACGGCCTCGGCTTTTTGCTGTCCTCGGAAACGACATTGGTCTTTGCACTTTCGGGCGGCGACGACGAGGTGGGCATCTGATTTTGCGGAACTGGTGGCGATCCACTGTGGTGCGGTGATAAGGTGGGGATAACCGCTGGCACTGGCACTGGTAACGGCATCATTGGCACTGGAAGACTTATCGGGTGCATCGGGAAGGCTTGATGTGACAGAGCCTCGGTTAACGAATTATTTGGTGTGTAGATCGGCTGGAATCTCATTTTCTTCGGTGAATCAGAATCTGAAGGTGGCGTCATGTTGCAAGAGCGACTTTCAAACGGGCTTTTCCTTTCGTGATTCGAGGAGGAGAAACTCATCGTATCGTACTGATAATGGTGAGTGGAACTTTGTTCAATGTGTTCGAATTCCTTTGCTTGAGCGGCACGGTGAGGTTGATATGGGTTCAAGTGTTCGTTGTCGTTGTTATTGGTTTCGTGATGATTTTCCAGGTAGGGAGATCCGCGAAGTGGCGATATCCTGGGATCTTTTCCGTAGTCTGACGCTGGACTGGATGATAACGACTTTTTGCAAGAAAGGTCCAGAGCTGGTGTTTCGTTCTTTTCAACTTTTGGTTGCAGATCTTGCTCCATCATTGTGCTCGAGTAATTTTGTCCTCGAAGTGATTGCATTGCAAGTTTTTGAAATGACTTAGTCATTTAGTTGATCAACTGTAAATAAAAAAATCAATACTATTAATTTTAAAATTCATCAAATTATTTTGAATCGAAGTTAAAGCAAACTAATGTCATTTTTAAATTAACAAGAAAGTTTTTATAATATACTATATTTAAATACTGAAATAATTTCTGCTTTTTAAAACTTTTTGCTTTAGTTTATATGTAAAACCAATTTTATTGAAAAAAAATCAAATAAATAGCTAAGCATGAAGTAACTGTAAATGAAAACAAATATACAAAAAATATAAAAGTGTACAGTTCTTCTGTAGTAGACGCACCTCACAGTCAGCACAAAGTAACGATGTAAATTCACAAATCTAAACACAACACTATTACGCAAATGATGACAGTTAACGGACTAGGAAAACTCTAGTGGCTACTGTTTGTGCTGTTCACTACACGACTGTATTAGTATACACTGGAAGCAAATTTCTCTACTGCCGATGTGTATGCCGCGCTGTCCGAAAATGATGTGACGTTGGAAGGGGCTGCTCGGCGCTTTATATAGTTAGCACAAGCACCCCTTGGATCTTCAGGCAAACCTGCATAACACCGCTTACGAGTCTAAAAATCTAGTGGTAGGGAGGAGGATAATTTGACAGTAGGGGGTCAAAGTGACCGACGTCTTCCAATAGCAGACATGGAAGCGCTGTCAAAGAAAGTAGGAGCATTGTAACTCAAGCACATTTCAAAATTACAAATAAGACCTTATGTGTCCGCATGTTTACGACTGCAATGTCGATGACCGATCTTAAGAAAGGTGGTATGATTTGTCAATACACTTTGCAAATCGCAATATTTACAACCGTACCCCAAACAATAAATTTATTTTGTTTAACGATCGCTTACCCTTCACCACTTCGCATTATTCTTTCACGAATGCTTGACTATCGGGTACATATTGATAAATATTTGCATCGCATTTTTCATTTCTTAAATAATAGTATATTGTCAAAATTGTATTTAATATATAGCTGCATAAAACTTTATGTTATATTTTATGCTGTGAAAATGACTGATGAAAAAAAAAATTAGTTACACTTTAGCATATTTAGCGCTCATTATCTGCTCTAATTTTTGTTTAAATCATGTAAATTCGTATAACGTCACATCGAGAATGTTTTCATTGTCAGTACTTTAATTTTTCTTCTTTATAATATTTTTATTTCGATATCAATGTTCTTTAAGCTTACCCAAGTCATTTTCAGTCTTATACAGCTGGGTATTACAACATCATGTTATTTAGTTGTGCAGAAATTGATAAAATTATACTTATTAGGTAATTTTAAGGTGTTACAATCATATTTAACAAATGTATTCAGTGCGTATCGAATTCCAATACACTTGAATTTTATTAAATACAACTTTCGTATTTCAAACGATTCCATAGTGCAGGAACGACACCGCTGCTACAATATATTATAATGCTATAGGTGATTTTCCATAAAAATTTAAATTTGAAACGTAACTCTTTATTTCCTTTAAAATGCATATTTAATAGATCAGATAATATTTTATATAATCTTTATGTATTTATTTACAAAAACTACATAACTTTTTTATTTGTACAAAATAATGTTAATTGGCAAAATTAAACGTCTCTTGGATGAACTAAGTTATATTTATATGATACTTGATACTTGATCTCTGCTAATTTTCATATAAATTTACTCAACAAAATTATGTTGTTCTGTTTAATGTATACTTGAAAATGAGAAAATTTGAAATTTGTCTAGAATTGTAACTATAAAAAATGCTTAAATAGAAAATTGAAGTTCAGTTTTTAAATTCTGATCAATATTTTAAACTATTTAACAAATAGCAGCATATAGTTTGAATTATGAATCTCAAATTTATTTGGAACACTATCTTGGTAATTGCCAAAGGTCATATAAGTGGTTTTTTCTACATTTAATGAAAGTTTGTTTAGAGCTAACCAGGTAGATATCTCTTTAATTTCGACGTTCATTTTATTTTCAACCTCACTCCACGTATTGTCTTCAAGAATAATTGCAGTATCATCAGCGTATGATATTATATTTTCTTTTAGCATATCATCAATGTATAATATAAACAGAAGTGGACCAAGAATTGTTCCATGGAGAACTCATGTATTCACATTCATACTTTCACTAACTATGTCTTTTATTTTTACTCTTTGCTATCTATTGTTTAAATAACTTTCCATAAGTTTGTAATCATTGCCTCTTATTCCATTTATTAATTATTCCATAATTAATAGTAAAAGCCATTTATTTATTTCAAAAATATACTATCAATAAGTTTTAACTTTTAACTTTACATATTTTCTGATTTTATTGTAGCTAGTAGTAAGTGGTGGAGAAGTCTATTATATCGGTTCAGGACGTAAATAATGATTTTGTATAATCGACATGTATACAGCATACTCCAATATATTAAAACAGACAAATTTCTCGAAGAATCTCATATAGTCTAAAGTTTAGAAAATGCGTTATCGACAGTTGTGAACCTTAGTTAGAAAAATGTTATGTATATCAATGCAATCAATACATGTCTGAAATATGCATAAGTATATATAGGTATTCGACAATCGATAACGTCGGTGTGGAGAACAATTTTGAATAAAAAGAAAAGAAAGGAGGAAATTGATTTTATTTAATTATCTGAAAGGGATATGAAAATTAATTATTAAATTATAATAGTAAAATAGTTAAATTACTAATTCGATGTAGTATACATTGATTGATCATTAAAATTTAGATTATCTCAAGTACTTTTAATGTTTTGAAAAATATTTTATAAGATTAATATTAACAATTTTTTAAAATGATTTTAAAAGCTGTTGAACACCAAACTTGAATGTTTATAATGCCATTGGAGGATCTTTGACAATTACCGTACTGAATAATATGGTTAAATTTTCAAATAGTACACTCTAAACTCTAAAGAGTAAAAGTTGCCGCTAAATTGTAGAAATATAGTATTTACGCCATGTGTAAAGCGTGAAACGTTAATTTTCTACTTTGTCTGAAAGAAAGTTCATAGTTTACTCTTATAAGAGAGTAAATTAGTTTGTTTACTCTAATATAAAGAGTAAATTTTCAATTTTCTACTTTATAAGCGTAGAGTTTTAAGTCGACTAATATTTTACGCTTTACTAAGGGGTAAAATTATAAATTCATACTTTACTATAGTAGAAAAATGTAGTTTATACTTTAAAAAGAGTAAATTAATAAATTTAATCTTTCCCAGAGAATGGAATTTAATGTTTTCACTTTAGAACGGTATAGTCGATATCAAACAATGATTTACTCTTTTACAGAGTGTCATCTTTAAAATGTATACTCTTTAAATAAGTTATAAAAATAATAATTTCTATAATTTTTTTCTTAACTCAAGATCAGCACAAATCTGTATAGTTTTTATTTTTGCTTAATTCAAAATTTCTTTTGCGCGGTTCCCGGTTATACTGTGTGTATAAAGATATACAATGTTAACTCTTAACCAATAACAGAAATTATATTGGACGCGTCAGTCGCATGTAACGGCTGTACCTATAAGTGAGG
>UELV01094779.1:0-33834 GCA_900490015.1 Megastigmus stigmatizans | reverse complement strand
ACTATACACCTTTATATTTTCGGTATACTAATGCTGAACGCTTACCCCCACTCTTCACTATATTATATGTATACTCCTCTCTCTTGTCTTCACTGCCGCGTTCTATAGGTTATATGTGATTAAAAAAAACTACAATCTTAATGCTTATATTCATAAGCGATTATTCATATAGTCGATATAAAATACAATTCAAATAGAAACTAAAGGTCTTTTTCAAAATTCTTTTAAAGTTAAATTAATTATTTTTTCAATAAAAGAAATAAATTTTACTTTTTTTTCTTGTAAATTTCATGAGAATCTGCAGCATATTTAAAAGCATTGAAATTTTGCTTTGAAAAAAGTAAAAATTCACCATAAAGTTAGCATATTTTAATTTAAATCTTGGGAATATTTATGAATAATAGGAGTACTTTTTATGAAAATTTAGTGTGTCCCAGTGCTACTATAAAAAAAAAAGTAAATTTTCTTTAAAAAATCATAAATTTTACTACTAAACTTTTCTCCGTGTATGATTACATTAATTTTATGTATCAATAAACCTGCATGATATCAAATCCTGTACTTGTATGTATAATTTTTTACTGTTCAATTTGCAAATATCACAAAGAAAATGTATTATCTCTTGATAAGAAAGAATTAGCAATCAAACTTTAATAACTTGATTAATGAAATAAAAAAGTATTGAATTCATGTAATTAACGTTTTTATTGAACGTTTACCTTAGTGTTCGCTTGATTTAAAAATATTTATTTTAGCAAGAAAATGTGTTTTGCAACCGAATCGTTCAAAATCAATAAGTTTAGTTTCCGTGCGCTTATATGCAATCTAATCATTAGAACCATGCTAAAATTAAAATGATGCATATATCTGCACGCCAGTCGTACGATAAAAAGCCACAATTTTAATCAAACTGTTGAAAATTAGCTTTGAAAAATGAGTAACATCTATTTTGCAATGAAACAAATGTGTACGATGCTCGCAGAGGCACGAGCGCAGCGTTGACCTGAACGAGCAGCACAAGCTCGAGTCGGTATGCATCTGCGACTTCCTGCGGCCAAAGAGCTACAACCTCGAGATCCATCCCCTGATTCAGGAGGCTAAGTTCAAGGGCCGCGTAAGGATAAACGTCACCTGGACCGACGAAGCCAACAAGATAAACCTGCACACGCATCCGGATCTTGAGTTCGCCGACTCGGACATCAAAGTCACTCGGCTCAATGACGCCAAGGACGAGAATGACAGCTCGTAAGTGTATCTGCTGATGTGTTTTTACATGATCATGTTGACCAGTGACACTCGAGGTCAACTTAACGATTCGTTCTTAGCTCGAGAAAAAATATGTATCTCCTATATTGCTTTCGAGTGCCCAACTAGACAAAGACAGGATGCACCCGACTGTGATGTTCACTCTAAATAAAATTAATAAAGGAATAAAATAATAAAATTAATATACTCGAAATAAATTAATAAAGCGATTACGAATATTTTAATAGCAGCTATTCTTTCGACAAATCGTTGAGTAAATTGATTTGGCAGGAATATTCCTTCAATTGGCGCAGCAAATAGTGGTGACGTTGTATGTGCCCATGTCAATCAGTAGTAAAAATCGAGGGTGATAAGCCGACTACTTATTGTTATTGCTCAATCAATTTATTCAATGTACCTCATGAACGAACTTTCATCACAAACTTTAATCATCTACTCCAACCCTACAACAAATTAAAATTAATTTCCATCAATTTACCATTTCTTCAAATTCATTTCCAATTCGTCCGAAAAAATTTTCATCGATACAAGTGATCTTGCATTAAACAATGTAAACGAAAATTAATCAAAACCAAATTCTATTAATACTAATTTTTCTAAACCAAAGGGAAGAGCAGGTGAAGGCTCCTCCCTTCCTTCCTACGGCTGTGAAAATCGAGAAGATCAGAAGGAATCCGCGCAAGTTAATAATTTACCTCGGCGATAAGCTAAAGCGAAATACAATCTGCGAGATAGACATCAAGTATCGTGGAAACATCACGATCAACGACACGTCCAGTCTCTTCATGAATTATTACATGGACTCCGCCGGTCAAAAACAGTAAGAGCATCCCTAATTTTTGAGCTTTTCCAAAAAAAAAAAAAATAATTGCGTTGATACGACACATTAATTTTCTCATCTCATCAGCACTTACGTGGCTACTTACCTGAGGCTGAATAACGCGCGCAAGCTTTTCCCAAGCTTTGACGACCTCCAGTACAAGAGCAAGTTCCAGTTGGTATTGGTACGACCTAAAAACATGACATCCTTATCGAACACTCCGATCGAGAAGAGCGAGCCTTGGTAAGTTTATAAAGTACGTCAAAAAACAAAAGTTAACCGAGAGCTTTTCTCTGCCGTGGAACGTGAATGCTGAGCGAGAAGTTTATTTAAAGTTCATTTGACGTGGATAAGAGCGCTAAATTGGTATAGACGCGGTTAGAGCGAGAGCATTGCTGCCTCATTGAATTTCGAACACCGGCCGAGCACGAACGTTTTAATGTTTAGTTATGCTTAGTAAGTCCTTTGTGGAAATATGAATATTCTTTTTTTTTTTATCTTTTGTATTTGTCCAGACTGGCAGTTGATTTTTCATTGTTTAGCTTTTAACACGATACATTCAATTTCACAAACGCAATATTGCTTTTGTGCTATTCAGCTGTATCGACATTCTTTTTTACAATATCCACAATCGCTGAACATCTAAATGTCGAACGATATTAATTTTAGCGAAAATTATACTTCAGAATCTCAGTCAGCATTAGTTACGTTTTATTCAATTTAACATGCACGAATAAATAAAGGCATAAAGGATAATACCAGTTAACTGAATATCAAATTCCTCAATAATTAAAAAAATCTAGTTTCTTTTTTTACGAATCGAAGCACAGCTATTTAAGTAAATTTTTGAAACATACCTTCAGAATCATTTTCCAGTATCAAATTCAATTTTCCCACATGCGATTCTTCTCCAAAGCCTAGAAAAGACAATCGCCGAGAATATAGACATTAGGAGGATGGTCGCGAGATCATCCTCTCCCCAATAAGGGGTTAGGCTGAATGGCGCAATCGCTCTAAAGAGCTCCGACGGCACTTGGATTTTCGCAGGGCCGAGAACAAGGAACTGGTGCGGGACCACTTCGTGCAGACGCCCGAGATGACGACCTACCAGCTCTCCTTCCTGATCTCGGACTTTGAGAGCATAGCCCCGACGAAGCCCGTGAACAAAATGGACGGCAAACAGCTGCAGGTGCGCGTCTGGGGACGCAAGGACTATTTGTCTGCCCTCAAGGACGTGCCCGACAAAATCGTCACGATAATCAATTATCTGCAGACCTTCTTCAATAGCTCGATCATGCTGGACAAACTCGACGTCGTGGCCATGCCCATGTATACAGCGACCAAGGCTTCCGACAATTGGGGCCTCATGATTTTCAAGTGCGCCATTTTTTCGATAAATAATACTTTTCTTTTTCTTTTCGAAGCCAGTTATATATTTACAATAATAAGGATGGAAGAAAGGCCTAAGCTAGTTTCGTTTTTTCATTACGTATAATTAATATCTTTGATCACTTTGCTGCGAGTTGAAATCGTAGTAACCAATAATCGTGGAGAGAGCGAGAGAGAGAAAGCACTGGACTCGCACGTAAAACAAACGATATCGCATCGAGCACCGGTGTATAATATAAACTGGTTTGCAGGGAGGGCGAGCTGAGCAGCCCACTGGTATGGAACACGGCTTACGAGTTGACTTACCAGTGGATCGGTCAATACATTACCCCTTATCGCTGGATGGACGCCTCGGAGAACAAGGGATTAAACTCCGTCCTAGCTTCCTTTACTACGATGGACGTAAGTACCTCAAGTGGGAGAGGGAGAGAGAGAGAGAGAGAGCATAGGTCGTATAAGGCATCGAGGACAAGGGTAAACTCGATACTCTGAACTATGGCTGGACATCATTTTGATAGATGACGATTGTACAGAAAACCGGACGCGCTGATGGCCAATTTCCGTGTTCTCAACTTTCTCAAGCATGCACATGCTGATGTGGTGTACCATGAGTATGAAGTTCATAGCTTAAATTTTTGGAACAAAAGGTTCGATTGGTTCGAGGTTCAAGTTTTATCGGTGCCGCTTGAAAGATGAACGCCCGCGGTCCGTATCTCCTCCCCGGAGTAATTGATCGTTTTATATAATGAATGGTTTTATTCAGCGGGGAACGACCGAGTTTATCGGGTGAAATTTGTTCTTTCTGTATGCCTGTTTCTTTGGAGGGTATAATTTAAATGATGATTCATCGTGTATATCGACACTCATGTAGCATCATCAAATTGAAAGAAGTGTGTGCTTTCGAAGAGAAGATGAATGTGTATATGCACGTGTTTGTTTCTTTATCTGCAGATCAATCCGGACGAGCTGAATGGCAAATGGCCTATGAATATTCTCTACTCGCTTTACTACGGATATGGAAAGACTTTTGGTGCCAATAGAGGAACCGGAATCATCCGCGACGCTAAATTTGCCAAAAGTGAGTTGGAATCGTTATTTATTTACTTTTATTAAAGATTTAAACATACTTTATTACCGCTGTTAAAAATGCTTCGATATTGTAAAGTAAGATTTTAAACTAATCTTCTTATGTAATCGATACAGTCCTTCTATCAGTAACAAATAAACTTTTAAGTTTAAAGTCGCATTGCGACCAAAGAAATTTCGTTTGACAAAGGAAAAAAATAGTCTTTGCAAAAAGGAAGAAATGAATTGCTATAAAATTATTTAAAAATCGCTAATATATTTTAAATATAATAAAAGAACAAAACATCTGTGAAGTGAACACAATACCGGCTAAATAAATTTAAATCATTCATTTGTATACAGTGGCCAAAAAAATGGCCACCATAAATGTTTTCAGCAACATCGATCAAGATAACCGGTGCTCCTGCGCAAAATTGTTTTTCTTATCACACGCACCGGTCCAACACCTTATCTCGACGTAGGAGTATAATTATCGCGCACTCGCTGCATTGTTGCACGCGTGCATATACGCATTCCGTCGTTTGAATGCCACGAGAAATGCAAATTTTGTAGTTGCCTTCAAGAACGGCGAGTTTTCCATGCGTCCACTGATTATAAGCACAGTTTCAACACGCCGACATGTCCATATCGGTATAAGAGATTTTGTTACAAATTGTTATCTCGCGGGACAAATATCGGTCGACAATTTTACAAAGATTTTTAAAGCATAAGAAGTAGTTGTATATGCACATCGACATGCCTTTTACAGAAATGTAAATAATAAATGCATTTTTTCATTTATTTTACAGTTGAGCTGGTCTTCCGCATGTTCTACTACATTCTCGGCAAGGATGACTTTGTAACGAGCATGAGACACTTCATTCACACGCAATCAATGCCTAGGTAACGGTTCTAAAATTTCAATCTATAAATGCGAACCCATACCTATATGTTTAGATTAATTAAAATATTTATGGTAAAAATTTTTTATGAAAAACTTCGAGTATCACGATTGAATTTTAAACAAATAGCTTAAGTTAATCCATATTAATAATCCACTATATGACTTGATAAAATAATATTTATACACCGAATCTTTCACGTTTCCTATAAGAATATCGGTAGATTGAAAATGATTGTCGATATTTCATCTAATATTAAAACTCCCCCGTCCGACAATTTGATCATTAAATATTAAATCCCTATAAATTTATCTTTTGTAAATGGTCTCATCGATTTGGTCCAACATCCGGTAATTGTAAAATATTAAAATTAAATTTTGATCTGTATATTATCACGCATCCGAAATGAAATCCGAGTGTAACTCCAAATCTGGGTCAAGCCCATCCCGATCACAGCTGCTCGAATGACATTGATGGCTATGACAACGAAACATCGAAATTCTTGAATCCGTCAATTAATGCTTCCAGCACCAGCCGTAAAATGATATCCCTTTTGTTTGATCCAAAAACTCGTGGTCTGGATCATCAGGAGCAAAAAATACGAAAAGTGTTTGCAGCGAGTAATCGCTGTCTGCTTCCTAAATAGACATCTTAACCTAATAATTTATGCATCGCTCATCCCGAGAGATGAGCGCGCCAAGCTTCTGGGACGCTTTAGCGAGAGGAGAGAGAAAGGAGACGAGCCAATCATACGAGTAACAATGCGGCCATTGTCGAGCCTCCCGGGAGCCCGGCGCATAAATTGTTGCCGAGGAAAATTACGAAACGAGATACGGGGAGGCGCTGAATGTAGCTGCCTTTTTTTCTAGATGGAAATGCAGCAAATTCCGTGAGAGATGTAAGCTGGGAGTGAGGGAGAACACGAATGCTTATTCATAGAAATTCAAAGCGTGCACGCGCTTTCAATTGCAAAAATGAAAATGGATGCGCTATCGGGGAGCGTATTTTTTCGTATTGTGTACATCATACGCGACAAATCCAGAGGCTTGTTAAAGTTTGAGATGACTTTATAAATGTTATACACTGCGTTTTAATCGATTCTTATTTTAAATTTTTATCAACTACCCATATGTTTTTAATCGCTGTACGATACCAGTCAATTATTCTAAGACTAAATGTTTACAAAATTAAGTTCTTCTTATCAAATTTTAATGATAAATATGTTACCAATGCAAGCCAAAGACTGTGCGTTACTTCGAGATCGAATGGTCAGATCTTTCTATAGTGCAAATTAAGTGGAATAATGCAATGGAACTTTCCTTCCTCCTGCATTAGAAATTCTACCGAATAATCAGTGAACATACAGTAGGAATATTCTAGGCCTCTTTTTCTTCAGCCCTGATCCCAAAAGAAAAACCATAGTTGGGTCACTATTTACGACTTGTCGAGTAGCACAACAAAATCCCATATATATATATATATATATATTGTCCGAGAAGTGCACTAACACAAGGTACATCCCGGCAGATCGACTCTGACGACGGACCGGGACGCCCGATCCTTCACCCAGAGCGACATCTACGACAGCATGAACTTCGTGGCGAATAAGAGTCGAGCCTTACCCGAAGGCTTAACCATCAACGAGGTGGCCGACACGTGGATAGACCAGGAACGACTTCCCCTCGTCACCGTCACCCGCAATTACGACAACGCTACCATCACCTTCAGCCAGGTATAATACCGTCCTCCTGTACACCTATACACCTTATACTCCAACTCCTCCCCCAAGACTGCGGTATAGATAACGCTAGACGTGGAGGCACGGCTTTTCCATTAGGACGATAATGAGATTTCTTACCCCGAGAGAAGCGCGAGCTCGCGACGTCTCTCATCCTGCACCAGCTTTCTTCCTCTCGACTTTTCTTCTTTTTTCTACCGTCTTTTTTTTCTCTCTTCTTTTTTTGTTCTTTTCTTTCGCCTTCTTATTTCGGGAGGTCGCTTTCGCATTGAATTTATGCGAGACCACTTTTGAGGATCAATTACGGGAATGCTGCAAGGACTTTTGCTTCGCGTGTCTGTTTTACGCGATGCCGGTTATTATGACAGTTTGATGCAGACTATGAACTCGTCTTGAATATAAACAAATTACGTACAGCGGCATTTTCAGTCTTGAATATGGTATAACAATCATTGTGCGGTTTTCGTGTTTTAAAAAGAGTATTTTATTATCTTGTTCGTATAGATAATTTAGAAAATTTGCTACCTAATATTGTCTTATACATCCTTCAAAGCACTCGTTCATCTGTAGCATTCAAATTAATTTATTCCAAGACCAAATTATTGCTTAATATATTTATAGCATCTACACTCGCAATGGCTTTCTTTTTATAACAGCAGCAAAACTAGTACAAACAATCAATTTCCTGCAATAAAATTTGTTCGCCCTCGATTCATTATCGGTCTAGAGATTTACCGGTCTTCCGAAAATGTTAACAAAAAAAACCACGCCTTATTTCCTGCGTTTACAGAAACCTTACGTACGAGAGACGCGAAAGTCACCGAGTTCTTGGGAGAGCTCGTACCGCTGGAATATTCCTCTGGTGATGCAATCTCGCCACAAGTGGGACCATGCCGATTACAAGCCCAAAGCTTGGCTACTCAAAGGCAAAGAAAAGGAGGACCTGAACATTCCCGACATCGACGATAAGGAGAGCTTCATCGTCGTTAACCCAGAAGAAATTGGTAAAGGCATTTTCCTCTCAGGCTCTTGATTCGATTTTCTCTTATTAAAGGAAATGAGATTTTCACTTTTACGAAGTTTAAGAAGTCAATATAAGGCGACTGGGTCGGAGAAGTGGTCGACCAGTCACGTTGCGTCAAAGTGCTTTCGGATTATTATGAACTAATGGACCGCGCCGACAAATGGGGCATTTTGGAAAAGCATAAAGTTTTAATGCAAATTGAATGATTAACTGAAAAATACTAATAGGAAAGCAAAAGTAAAGTCTCTTAAAGAAATATGACATTATCATAGTTTCCCAATATATATGCACGAAAAAAAAAATTAATATTTTATTATATAGAAGTAGATTAATGAAAAATTAACATTGGATTAGAAACGATAGTAAGAAATATCCTTACTGTAAAAAAAGTTGAATATTGCTCATGACCAATAACAATTGACAACGACTACATATTTATATTTATTTATCCAAAAATAACTCGAAAATTGAAAAATATTACTGTGCCTTTTAATCGAACGGAATCAAGCGACATTTGAGTTATTAATAGTTGCAAACAATATATACATCAAACAGACGATAAGAGTTTGTCAAAAGAGCAAAAGCAACGAAAGCATCAAAGAGAGGTAGAGAGTATAACTGACGGGACAAATGTATTCAATGCACAAATATAGGTCTGTTCCCGGTCAACTACGACTCGTGCAACTGGCAATTGATCGCTGACTATCTGCAGAGTCCGACCTTCGAGACTATACCCATCCTTACTCGGGCCAAATTGCTCCACGACTCCTGGAATCTCGCTTACGCCGACGAGCTCTGCTTCAAGGTCGCCCTCAACATGACCCTATTCCTCAAGCACGAGAAGAACCACGTGGTCTGGGAGCCCTTCTTCACCATGATCGATCACATTGGTAGGCGCATCGAGGGATCCAGCATCTTCACCAAATTCGAGGTCAGTGTATTTCGTAGCTGCAGATGAGATATTTTACATCGTTATCATGATGGAACTATTAGAGATGCACTTAATTATCTTACATCATTGAATGTACTCTCCGCTCGAAATGCCTGAACTTATTCAAATAAATAATCTCCGCGAAAAGAGAGTTTGACAATAGAATAAGTAGAAACATTGCAGGCCTGATCAGACCAGAATAACTAATTAAAAAAGTTCATAAATATCTAAAATCTTTGCTGAAAATCTTTTTAACGTTTTCATTATATATATTATATATTTTATGTATTAACTTTTACGCAATATTCTATTGGAATAAAAGCCATAAATAGCGAGTTTATAATGCATAAATACATTCATACAATAACATGCATTAACTGCAATATAATAAATTTCTCATGTACAAAGTTTTTCTACAAATGAAAAATACGCGAAAGAAACGCAATGCCTGCACTTATCGGCATGCTCTCGGAATCGGTCAGAGATCAACTAAAACAGTTCGAAACAACGTTGCGTAACATATATAAGGATGTAGAGTGTCAGATCTAAATCGCGGACTAAGATTAACGGAGGAAAAAAAAAAGAAGGCTCGTAAGTAAAAGGAAACGGGACGAACTGTTTCTTCTAGGCGTACTCGCGCTCGCTGCTCGAGCCGATGTACACGGAGCCGTGCGAGAACCCCCAGGCAGGCGAGCCGTCGTGGAAGGCGCATCTCAGGGGCCTGGCCAGATACTTCCTATGCAGAGCCGGTTACGAGCCCTGCATCGCCGAGGCTCGCGACCAGTTCAAAAAATGGATGGCCGACAAGGAACCCGACAAGGGCAACCCGTTAGTTCATCGCTTACTTTATATACTCGCTTTTTTTTTCATATAATGTTTCATAATAATATTAGTGACAAAAGTTGAATAAGTTGAAGCAACTAGGCTGCGTCTAACTTAGCGTCTAATAAGAAATAACAAAGAGTTTGCACTTTTGTTTAGAGTTGCCAACGAATTCCTTTGCCCCGTTTTCAAGTGGGGAACGGACGAGGAGTGGAACTTTGGATTACAGCGCGTTATCAATTTCCCAAGAAATAGCCCCGAAAGGAAACAAAGCGAAAGAACTTATCTGCTCAAGACCCTGGCGGGTTGTCCCAAGGATGCAGCCAAGATTGAGAGGCACGCTTTTAGATAATAAACTTTTCTCTAGCTTTTTCTCTTTATAATATATAATATAACCCAGCTCCCTGCACTGATAATAGCATTTCAAGCAGTTTAACACACTGCTAGCCGGCAGAAAATACTTTAGATAGTTATTATTTAAAACTCATTTATGTACAAAACTTTTCCTATTTAGCAATTTTAACTAACAATGTGCTACTTAAAAGAAAAACTCATGATTGCCTTCTTTCAATTTTACACTTTTCCATACGACAATATAGAAACCCATACGAGGTAAATGAATTGACTCGACTGAGTTGCTTTGTGTCCAGATTGCTGAACGTGTCTATAATCGAGCGCAACGGCAACTTCACCGACGCCGACATCCACCTGATCTTCACTATGCTCACGGGCAGCGCCAACGGCTACACGACCCTGTTCAAGTTCCTGGAGAACCGCTGGGACACGATAAAGGAGCGATTCGAGTGGAAGAAGAACCTCTGGACGGGCATCGTGCACTCGGCCACCGGGTTCTTCAACACCCAGGAGGGCTACGACATGGTCTCGAAGCTCTACAACGCGCGCAAGAGCGATTTCGATGGGGCCGAGTCCTTCGTAGCCGAGGCCCTCGAGAACATCAAGCAGGAGACCCGCTGGAGCGAGAAGAACCTGCCCGCCATCGACCAATGGCTCACCGACAACCTCGCCAAGCCCGCCGTCGTAGACAAGGAGGTCCTCCAATATTGGAAGACTTCCCTCGTGTGTCCGAAGCGCACCGCCGCCGCTGCCGCCGCTGCCGCCGCCGCAGACAACAGCACCGCTACCGCGCCCGCGAGCTAAGCGCTCCCAGCGTATAGAGTGAATCGGTTGATAGAGTGCGATTGTTGCGCTGCTGCTGCGGCTGCATTTTGGTTAACAGAAGACGCGTAAGGTATTTTTATCGGGGAGCTCGATTCCAATAGTACGGAGAGTAAAATAAGAGTGTAATGTGTTAAAATTGAATAAAATATGATGGGGAATCCTGCCGCAATTGGTGAAAATTAATGATTTTTTGAAAATTCCTTTATAAATATTATCGAAAAAAATCAGCTGTCTCGGAATATGAAATTTTTCTAAGAAGTGATTTTTTTAAACTTAGTTGCATTCCATTATTGATTAAAACTTACATTAGCTATTCAAAGTGGCGTATATAGAACATTGGTTTAAGCCATGTTCCAAAACTGGGAGTAAGGAATAATTAACAGAAGAACTGGAAGTTATTTAAAATAAATACTTGTAATTTTCTTTGTCTGTAAGATAACCGTATTATAAGCGCACGTTTTCATGCGTTATTCCTAATCATTGACAATACTCTAAACTATTACTGTTTTAATAGTACGTTTTTTTCTTACAGTGCTATTACACATACATTGTTACACAGAATGCAAATGTATTATCTATTAATAATTAATAATATGTGATAGAATTAAGCTGCAGTATAGTAAATAAAAATTGTAATGGAATTATTATTTAGCAATTGCAAAAGTTGCAAAAAATAATCGAACATAAAAAAAAATTGCATTTTAAATGTATTTTGCGAATATGCGTATATACTAAGATACCTAGTAATTAATATTTTTTCTCCTCTTGTTTATTTTCATCGAACTAACAATATTATAGTTATTTAGATTCTTTTTCTTCATTACTAGAATATTAGTTACACACACATGCTATAATTAAATGTTAACACTCAAAAAAAAATTACACAAAACTTGCTGGCTAGTTTGTACACACCATTCTATAATTATAAGTTTCTCAATACTCAACTAAGTAATCTCACATTTATAATAAACTTACTGTAAGATAATTAGGATAATAAATAAAAAATAGTAAAAAGTAAATGTTTTATTCCAATGAGAACGCCAAAAGTTGACCCAGAAATAAAAGGTATAATGTGAAATACTTACAAAGAGCATACCGAACTTCTTAATCTGTCAAATCCATGAAAAGACTATGAGAACAATAATTTAATATTTTGACCATATAAACTGTTTAAATTACAGTCTAAGTTACCCGTTAGATAAAACTAGATTTAACTTTTTGTTTGCTTTCTCTAACATGGTAATTGCTATGCAATAATATAAACTGCTTAAATCGATCGAATATCTCCTAAAGAATCAATATTTTATCTATATCATGTATTGCAATTGTCCAATTAAATTTCGTGCAATAAATTCTGTAAGTCATTCCGTCCGTGATTATTCGAGAGTGATAGTAGGAATTTGTAGTAGTGCAAAAGATTGGAGTATTATAATGATGTAGAAAAATTAACTAATATACCTATTAAAAAAAAAAAAAACATTTAAAGTATAATATAATTTATAATTTATATTATAAGAAATGTAAGGTCTTTCAAATTATAAGAAATCGAAATTGAAGAAAATCAAAATTTTAAGTTCAATTAAATTATTTGCAATTGTAAAAAATTTTAGTGACTTGTTAGCTAATTGCAAAATATCGTTTGAATATAGATATAGTATTTTCTATATAAAAAAATTAAGGTAGATTTTAGCTGCAGAACTTCAGGTTGGTCATTTTCAATCAAGTTATCCTAATTAAAGTTTAATTTACATATCTATATACAATAAGACTTTAAACATAAGTAATTTATTTCATACAAAATTATAAAATACAATACGTACAAAATTTAATACATTTGTATACTTATAACTATTTTATCACGTCACCAATCAATGTATAAAGTGAAAGAATTCGCTTGCTTCAGAAGCTGCAAAATTTTAGAATATAATGTGATTTACAATAAAAAATATCAGAATATCGATAAAAAAAGAAATGAATAAAATATCTATTTTCGGAACTTTTTTTCTCGAGTTATTCAAATATTTATTATTGTGAATCACTTCTTTCCATCTCTCATAATTAATTGTATGCTAACAATATACAATGAAATATATGATGCAAAATTATTTTACTGGATCTCCAGCTCCAATATCTTTTTTGTAAACGTAATCGTAAATTAACAAATGGCTATAAACACTGCATTAATATAATGTGTAAAAATTCTAGATTAAATGTACATTATCACGTTTTTCATTTAATAAGTTACTCCGCGACTATTGAAATGTCATTCTTTTAAAATGTAGTTGTAATTCTACACAAAAGGGTACCATCCAGCATACATGCGTCCTAACACATTCAAGTCTTTTGCTTGTTCCAATAAACATTCCACCTGTAATTAAATTATCAAAATAAATAATATTAGAATATTTAATAAAATTTTAACAAAAAATGAGCTTTTTAGTTGTAAAATATCTCTAACCTGTTCTTCTGGGGTAAGCAATTCATTCTTCATTCTTGATCTTATAGTGTTTTCTTCACCAGTAATAATAAGTTCATATTTTGAAAAATAATCTTCATCGCCATGCATATTGGACAGTTCTTCCAACATTATTGTAGAAGGCTTAACTCCATTTAACTTTTTTTCTACATTACCAATTTTGGTTTTTGGTATCCACTTTATATCTGTAAAATAAAATAAATAAATATGAATTTTTTCAAAACACTATTATTGTTTTTAGTATTCAATTAAACAAAATAAAATAAAATTTACCTGTATGCTGTTCATCTTCATTTTGTAATATTTTGTTTGCATACTTGGTCCAGTCCAAAGGTTCATGAATGAACACATCTAAACAGGCCATCATAGGACCCCTTTCTTTGCGCAAAGCTCTTAGTACATGAGTCATTGTAATTCCAAAGAGAGCTCGCTCATCAAATGGCTTTAGCAGCCCTAAAATTTGTGCAGTCAATCTAAATGGAACTAATTCTGGAACCGACTGGTCGATACCAGTTCCAAATGCTGATCCAAAATCGATACCATAACATTTTCCAGTTTTTATTTCGATCAACATATTTTCTAAATGTCTATCTCCAACTCCAGTGATCCAATGAACTGTGCACATAGTCGCGTAACTCGTGATGAAATTGTGTCGTAAAGATATAAAGCATTCCAAAGAAGGACTCAGCATCACAAAAGTTTTTCTCAAACAATCCCATTCAAAATAACTACTGAGCTCCTCCATTTTAGAAATCACATTTTCTGAGCTGTATTTGATTAAAGCTTGTTTATAAGGATTTTGACCTGGTTTTCCAGCTTTCTCTATCCAAATCTGATATTTCGTTACTAAGGTTTCTAGATTCGACTTATTCGCCATTGAAAATTCGATATATTCCTTAAGGGATTTCGTTTTATCGACCCACTGAATGAGACCTAGCGAAGTCGATAAAGGTACAATCTGGTAAGTGTTAATCGACAAATATCTCTGCTTGCAATTTTTATCAGCGGATAAAGTCTTATTTGTTATTCTAAATACTTGCTGCAGTCTCTGATCTTGTCTGAGATCTTCTCCGAATTTAATGAGGAACCCGTAAGTCTTTGCATCGTTTCCAATCAAATTAACTTTTATTGGATAGCACTGAGATTCAATAACTTGGACAAATCGATCGAATTTTGAGATCTTTACATGATAGCGTGGCATTGGTTTTCTGCTTTCGCTGTACTGTCCGGGAATTTCAATGTCTAAATCTATGCCAGAGAAATTAGCCAAATACGGGCTATAATCTTTCAGCTGCAAAGCCTTCCTCTTGACATCTTTCAATCTCTTTTTCATCGTTTCACGCAACTCAGACGAGATATCACGCAAATACGCCTTTCCAGTGTCGTAATCTAGAGTTTTAAGTGTCTCGAGTTTAACTCGATACTCATCCAATATTTTATAGTGCAGACCTTGCAACGAGTATCCTCGTATTTCCGTGTCTGAAGAAAAAATTTTGGCGTGCAAAGAATCAACAGCTTGGGACAAAATTTCTTTTGAATTGAAAAACTGTGGCAAATGATACCTTAAGAAATGCTCCGGCTGACATACACGATGCATCGCTTCAAAGAATTTTTCGATCCTTGGATCATCAAACAATGATTCATACATGTTACGAATAGTATAATTTTCTCTCAACTCGGGTAAAGCCTCATACGTCAGTCGAAAATTGTACATGATTCCATTTGGATAATCCTTTATCATTCTTTGGACTATGGGAATGACGAGTCGAGCTAGAGACGTGTTCAAGTGAGACATTAATTGTGCTTGCCATGACAAGAAAAGCCAAGTTGGTACGCTATTGCTCTTAGAAATAAAGAGTTCCACAGCTCGCTCGTTGCTTTGGTAATACTCTGGCTTTAGAAGACAGGGAAAATACTGAACAGCCTCTAAATAGCCTAGAATCATACTGGTTAATATCGAGGTGATGAATTCCTCGTGCAACTCCGAACTATGATTACAGCCATCGCGTAGTAAACCGTAACAATATTTTCCGAATTTCGCATAGCTCTCGGCCATCTCGCTATCGCTTCCCACTTCGCACACGCTTTTCAAGCTTTTGAAGCTGTAATTCTTCAAAGCTTCGGAAATCTCATGACCGTCGTTGATTTCCAAACTGTTAAGCATGATTTCGCTGTTCATTATGAGACCAATGAATTCTGGATTTTCTTCTATCGAATTCCTCACTGCCAAAGACAAATCAAATAGATGGTGTTTCATATTAATTTTAGTCGAGATATCCGCATTATTGTCGTTTATTATATCCTCAGCGATCTTCCAAGAGCTGATGTAGTATTTACACTTTTTGCCGATGTTCAGCTCGACGTTGCCGCAAGAAAATTTGTATCTCGACGCTGTCAACATGAAATCATACTTCAAATTCGGAAAGCCATTGTCAAGCAATTCCAAAGCCCTCTCTATTCTTAAGGTATGCTTCTTGGCTACCGCGTTGTTTCGATTCCTCATTGCCAACTCACTTATTTTTAACCTCTGCCGGATACTGGATGACATCAGGTCGTTTAGTACGCTGAAAACAAAACAAGAAGTAAACAGTATAATTAGTGATCAGCTTAAACATATAGCTAGAAATCTACGTTTTCCTTACCTAGAGTCCTCGGAGACCGTGGCGAGTTTCTCGTGCAGCAGGTGGGCGAAAGCCAATCTATAAGAGACATGCATATTCCAATCCGCTAGATCGTCGTTAAAGGAAGGCAAGCTTCGGTCCCAGTATTCGATCAGTTGTTTGGTAGCAGCTTCAATATCCGCCGACTTGAGCGTACTCGTGTAAGCCTGTACATTGTGAAGGCCACGTAGTCTGATCAGAATCTTAGCTCTGGTCTTCTCGGAAAGTGGACTGAGCTGCATCCACTGGTTCTTGACGCAATTAAGATAACTCGCGAGACACTGTCCAGCCGTCTCTTCGGTCTTCTGGCCACAGAGATACAGGACCGACAGCTCCTCGCCAAAGCACCTCCGCATCTCGGCCTCCTCCTCCCGTATCCACGTGTCGAAGCTCCTGATGAAGCTGCCGTTAGTCAATTCCTTGTTGTCGGTAAAGTCCTCGAGGGCCTTGTGCAGCTGGCCACGAATGATCCAGGGTAGCAGCTGCTTCCTCTCTGGCCTTACCCACACCGAGGCGTAATCAGCGTCGAGTACCGTCTCGACCTTCCTGTTGATCTCCGCCCAGGACGACAGCTGAGTCAGACACTCGAACATCCCGTTGAGGCAGTATTCCCTCTCCGGGCCGCTAGTCGTCTCGATAGCCAGCTCGTACGACTTCTTTGCCGTCAGCCAGTCGTTGCTCGCCCGGGCCAGGGCAGCCTGCCTCAACTCCTGACCGAACAGTTCCTGCTGTCTAAATATGGCGCTGACGGTGTCAGTCTCGCCCAGAGCCTCGTAGAGGCTGGCCAGCTCTATCCAACTCTCCCTGCTGGTGGTAGCGGTCCTGGTGCGCTTGGCCGGGGGTCGTTCCCCGTCGCCCTCCTCTTGTCTCCTCTCCCCGGACATCATCGCCTCCTCCAGCAGGCGTACAGCCAAGCCGTCAAGGCCCATCTTCCGGCAGATCCTCCCCACGGTGCTCGGCTCCAGGCTCACCTGTCCGCAACGAAGGCTTACCTCCAGAGCGACCGCGGCCAGCTCATCACCGCCGCTACTCTTCTCCTCCCGCTCCAGGAGCGCTCTCACGCTGCCCATCATGGCCCCGTACTCCTCGCTGCCCCTCACGCGCTCTACGAGGCCGCTCACCAGCTCCACCGCGAGCGCCCTTCCAAAGACCCTGTCCCTGATGATCACCTGCCTGAGTGCCTCGACGAACCTCGCCTGGCTGATCTCGACGTCCGGGTAGTCGCCCACCCTGAACCTCCTGATCCCGGGCATTGTCTTATTGGTGCGGCCCACAGGTCTCCAGCTCGGCTGGAAGCTCTGACGCTCGATTTGGCTGACGAAGGAGGGCGCGAAGAGGGGCGCCATCGAGCCGAGGGTCCTCCTGCTCGCCCCTGGTCTCACCAGCATCTCGCACTCCTGGAACTCGCAGTCGGTCAGCGGAGCGAACATGGCCCTCGTCGCTCCGGCCGCCCCCGCCGCCAGTTCCAGCATCAGTAAGTCCAGGGGCCTCGCGTCCCCGCCCTTCTCCAGCAGCTCCCGTAGCCGCGACCCACAGCCTTCGGGCAGTCCAGACTGACGGGCCCAAAGTCCGCGCAGCAGCTCCTGCAGCTCCTCGTCCGGCTCGGTGAGAGCCCCGAGGAGGCTCCGGCTCCAGGGTCCGTCGAGGCCGCGCTCGCGAGCCGCCCCCAAGACCCGCAGTGCCAGCCGACGCTCCTCGGTCGGGCTGCCAGGGCCCGTCAGCTCAGCCGCCAGCATCAGATAGGGCTGCAGCTTGTTCTCTGGTAGCAGAGCCGCCACTCGCTCCAGTATACGTAGACCCGGGCCGAGGCAGCCGGGCGAGCGTTCCCGCAGCAGAGTCCCCAGGTCCAGGAGCGTCAGCTCGACGGACAGCTGGTCAGGCTCGAGCTGGGGCAGACGGTCGAGGAAGAGGCTCAGGCAGTCGGGCTTGTGGCTGTCGGCGAGGTAGCGCGGCAGCACGAAGTGCACGTAGGACTTGCACCGGGCTTCGGAGCGACAGGCGCGGTAGAGGGCGGTGACGCAGCGGGAGCAACGCTCGGGGTGGCTCTGGTGGAGGCGGACCAGGGGTCCGAGGGCGCGGAACTGCACCTCGGCGACGCGATCCTCTGGGCAGTGGCGCAGCAGCCAGCCGAAGGCCTCGAAGCCGGCGACGGCTTGGGACTCGTCGGGCGCCTCGCCGCGGATCATATCGTCGATGAGTCTGCGAACCTCGGCTCGATGCAGGAGCTCCGACTGGACCTCGGGAAGCTGGTTACTGCCGCGCAGGATGGCGAGGAGTAGGTGGAGCGCGATCTGGGGACGGGCGGCGATGGTGGGACCGAGAAGCTCGGCCGAAAGCTGGAGATGGCGGCTCCAGAGGCTGCAGAGGCTCTCCAGGAGTTGGAGGTGGTACTTGTGAAGGGCGGAGCTTCGGGACTCCGGGGCGCGCTGGGCCAGCTGCTGGAGGAGCTGCTGGGCTAGCTGCTGGTCCGAGGTGTCTCGCGGCTCGTGCTTCGATTGCAGGACCAGGAGGATCGTGTCGCTGATCACCTGGTTGAAGGGCTTCTGCTGTAGGTAGGAGATCACAGCGGCGACGACTGGCCGGAACAAGTGCTGCATGTGCGGGAGGAAGACGTCTTTGGCGTTGTTGATGATCTTCATGAGGAACAGCCTGGCGTTGTTGTTTTGCGTTGAGAAGCCGCCGCAGAAGTGTTTGAGGTAAAGAGGCAACAGCTCGTCGGGCATGTGCACTAGGAAGCCGGTTATCATGGGCATGCACTCATGATCGTTGAGGTCGTTGACCTCGAAGCTCAGGTCGAGTCGTCGCTCCTCCTCACTCTTCACTCTCGACTGCGACAGGATCTTCGTGTCGTTGAAGTCGTAGGCGTGCATGTCTTCTATCAAGCTCAAACAAGTTGGATCGTAGCGCTGAGTGTACGAGGTGGGCTGACCACTGGAATCGCTCCCGCTTCTCATGGATCTACGGATGTTTATCAATTTCTTGCGATCCTTACGAACCATCGATGAAGTCTGCTGTATATCGTAATTCTTCTCGCAGTCGACTATCCTTTCCCAGATCAGTTGATCCTTCTCTCTGTCCTCTGAGAATATGAGATGCCAAAATTTCTCTTCCTCCCTCGAGCTGATCACGGAGATGCAGCAATTGAGAGCTGCACAGTGCAAGAGTCTTGTGATCTCTTTCTCCTCGTCGCTTTTAGCCGATAAATGGCGTACCTCTAAGCTTTGTTCTTCCAGAATCTTATCTATTGGCTTCTCGACTTTCGTGATGGGATCTTTCACATCGACGAATTCCAATTCGTATTTGGCGAACATCAGTTCAAACATATTATAACAGCCTAGTTTTGAGACGATCAACTTTTTTCTGTCGACAATGTTACCGCTACTGAAGTCTATCTTTTTTACTATGTAGAAAGACATTTCTTGACGATTTTTCTCGTAAAATTCATGAATGACCGAACTTCTGCTAGATTCCACAATCGGTAGTAAAAAGTGCTTCAAGACATCGAGCCTCTCTTGAATCGCATTCAAATCCATGAAGATCTTATAAGCTAGCTCTAGCGTTTTTAATGATTGTTCATTGGTTATACTAGATAAATACGGATCTAAATATTCCTTGATATTGTCTTTGGATAGGCACTTATAAATTCCAGCTGCATATTTTACAAGAGCTTCGAACACGATTAGTGATTTGGTTGCAATAAGCAAATTCAATAAAACTTGGAAGCACGATACTGTCTGCAATCTCTCTTGTTCATCCGATTCGAGCTTTTTCAAATACATTGTACTATCTTTATCTCGGAAACTATAAAATACCAGTAATAATTCATGATTGCTTAAGGTCGATTGATCGTCAATCAGGCCCATATGAAAATGTCTTAAGATCGTTAATTTTTTTTCCATATCAGTAGTTCTAACCAGTTCCTCCATAATCCACAAGTATAGTTGACTTGGTGATCCATTGCTTTTCATCGCTTCAATTGGTCTATTTTTCAAAGTGACAGCTATTTTATTAATATTGAAGAATTTTGTTTTTCTACACTCCAAATCATTCAGGAGCCTTTCAAAACTGTTGCATCTGTTAATTATTTCATCTGCTAGAAGATCTGGCTCTCTTATTTTTGTGCGTTGAGCAAATATTAGTAACTCTTCTATTAAAACAAAAATTTCATCGGGATGTTCATTGAGAAATTCATCTAATATTTCCATGGTTGTAAAAGGATTGTTTAGCAAATATCGTAATAATGGTGTTTTAAATGTATTTAAAAAATATTCTCCATGAGAGGTCGAAGAACCATTCAAATTAAGAAGTAAACTATCATTAATAATTAGTTTGACTATTAACTGTGCAATTTCGGTCTGAAATATCGTAATTGTATAAGATTATTATAACACAATAGTAGGTATGATATAAAGAGTAAAGTCGCTCGTCGGCTTACCCGATAATCGTATAAAAAAAAGTTCATCAATTCTTGTAAATAATCTTTAACTTGTTCATCAAGTTTCTTACATGATTCACTTCCCATTATTTCTACATTCAAAGCTTCAAAAATCTCAGTAATTTTTTTTTTTAAATAGTTGATACTAAAATTACACTAAAATAAAATTTTAAATTAATATTTATATCATATCTTATGTAATAATATTAAATAAATACCTCTTTTTCAAAGTCGATAAGTATACACTTTTTTAGTATGTGTAATCCTTCTAAAAACTGTTTAAGCGTGTCAATATCTTTTTTGAGATTGATAATGTCATTGATTTCTGCAAAATTTATGAAATTTTCTTTAGCTTTATTTAAAAGATCTTCTCGAAATTTCATAAAACATAAATCTGACAGATGTTTCTTCATTAAGGTGAGTAAACATTCAAGCTGACTTGGTAATTTTTCCATTATTTGTAATTTCTTAGCTGTTAACCCAAGCTCACGAGGATATAATGTGCAGCGGATTATTAAAAAGTATAAATTGTTATCCCAAAGCTGTTTTTTTAAGTGATGTTCCTACAAATAAAATTTATTATAAAAAACTGTTCTACATTAAATAAACATTACAGAACTTAACATTACACATTATTATATGCTATGAATTCCTTTGAATAGAATAAATCTAATTAACTAATACTAATACATAATTTTATTAAAAAAATATTAATTACTTTTTGAACTAATATTGTTGACATCAACTCTAAAATTTTAAGAATCATTTCATTTATTAAATTTGTAAGTTCTTCTGTTTCCATTAATCTGTTGGTGTTTAGTGTATCACAAGTTTGGTTTATAATTAAAACAAATTTGGAAAAACAGTTAGAAAATACATCTCTTTTTCCTGGAGAATCCTCAAGAATTGTGAATGCTTCAAGCGAAAGGAATTCTTTCTTAAAAATCCAAATATAAATATCTAGACTTCGCAAAAAGGCTTTTGCATTACTGATACTAATACAGTAAAAATCATTTGCCAGATTTTTTAAAGCAATTTGATTCACATTATTCATGATAAAATTGTTTATAAATTCATTGTCAGAAATAAGCGAAACAAGATTTTCAAAAAGTTCCATACACTTCAATCTGCACTTTAAATTAACTGAACCACAGTTAATAAAAAGCCATGCCAATATGCCTTTTAAAGTTTCATCAGAAAATCCTGGAGGTTTTCTTCTCTGATAACTTCTCCTATTAAATAGATTTGATTTTACTTTTATAACTCTTTCTACATTATTAAGAGCACTAATAATTACTATGTTGTCACATTCTTCCATACTTTTGACAAATGCATGTAAGAATTCTAGCCAATACATATTTATAATGTTTTCATCTTCTCTAATAATTATATATATATGATTGAATGCAATGGCAGCAGCTAAACGTCTTTTATTTGATGGATAAAGTGCAGAATTAGTTATTCTGCGAATAATAATTCTAACATTCGATATATTTGTTAAATCACTTTCAGGAGACTGCTTTATTGTCCACTCTACAAACTCTTTCAAATATATACCACAGTAGTCTCTGAAAGATGGATCAAATTTTTCGGTTAAACCTTCTAATAATAAATCTATAAAATCTTGAGGTACTCTAGATTCCTTCATCAAATTTGAACTCAAATAATGAGTTAATTGGATTACCAGTAGGTGAAATAAATTTCTCACAGTATCATCTGGATCACATCCAAGTCTTAAAATTGTATTAAACATATCCTTGTTAAAACACTGATCCATCAATTTTTTTCCTAAAATAATTGCTATCATTATATGTAATAATTCACACGCTGAACTTTTTGTTTTACGATCTCCACTTTTTGTAAGCTCAAGGATTCTTGGAATTAATTTATCAAAATAAATTTCTAAGCGAGTGTCAGGAAAAAGTAGTTCACATTGCAAGAGATTTTTTTTATTCCATGATGCATTTGTATTAATGGATTTTTGATGAACAAAATCAAATAAAATATTTGAATCGAGTGAGCCATAGAAAAGCAGTATTCTTTTTTGCAGAGCTTCAAGACTTTCATCATCCTTAAAAATAGTTGTATTTTTTACATTTACTTTTCTTCTTTTTCCTGTAATGCTTTTGATTAAGTTTTCTGAATTTTCTTCACTTGAAAGATATGGTTCAGTATAAAAGATGATATCCTTAATAATGTCATTTGAACATTGAATATCTGAACTTTTCATCCAAGTTTGTAACGTGTTCAAAGTATAGAATGCTATAGAAACATCGGATAAACCAATATTAAAAGCAATTTTAAATACTGACGTCATTTGACTCATTGAATCTCTGATGAAATAAGATGGAGTGTTAAGAATAAGATAAATACAAGATAATTGTAATTCACCAGAAAAATCGGAAAGAAGCTCAAAAATATTAGACAAATATTGATCAATCAATTCTTTAGTAGATTGGCTAAGATTAATTTCATCATCTGAAGAACTATATTTTTTAAAAAGAACTTCAATAAACTTATAAAATCCTGATATCATTGGAAATTTATAAGAACATTTTATAAAATATGTCAGCAACGTTTCTATCCAATTTTGTAATAAAGAGCTTTCAATATTTTCGAAAATTTCAACACATAAGTCAACAAGATTAATGAAAAATAGAAAATCGGTTTCATTTTCGGCTTTCATCGAAAAAGATGCATTAGAGAAAAAATTGTTATCTTCAGGTTTTATATTAAGATTAAGCTTATTAATGAATGAAATTAAAACTGATACAAACTCATCAAATGTTTGCAAAATTAAAAATATAGAACATTCTTCTTCATAGATAAACTGAAATAGGGAGTACCATAAAGGTAAGTAATTTTTGTAACAAATTGGACGCTCTGCTAGGTTTTCAACCTCTTGTTGAAGTTCTACATCAATAAGCAGTGTATGAGAACAAGACCACAGAATTGCTTCACGACCTAAAAATAAATATTTAGCGTAAGATATCCAAATTACTTTAGTTAACCATCCATTCGAAATTTTATTTTATAACTTTTACTTACAGAAAGAATTAACATATTCATGTTGAAGATTTTTTTCTAAGTGACTGATATTCACAAATATTTTATTGATTGCTGCTGTTAGATAGTATTTATTTATCATTTTTAATTCTGGAAATCTTTTGATAAATTGTTTACTTAAATCTAATACAACATTAAACTGATGAATTGATACACTTGGTAAATTACTTAATATTTGTGATGTAGCTTGCAAATATTCTGTTATTGCTTTAAAGTCTACTTCATTTTCCCTTAAAGCAAAATTTATATAAGTTTTTATAATATATTCTATTTTATAAAATTACGTTTCTCAAAATTCTTACTTATCATAAAACGGGAATGCCCTAAGAGCGATCATTTGGAACATTTCATTAATTCCTGCTGGAAAGTATTTTACATATGCAGCAGATAATTCTCCCAAACCAAAAACAATCAGTCGTGATTTATAAGATTTGTAAGACAAATCCTTATTACAGAGATTTAATAATAAATAATTTTTGAAATACTAAAAAACAAAATGTTATAATAATACTAATACTAATAAAAATTAAAATTAGTAACATGAATTATGAAAATGGGAATTTACCAGAAATACATCTTGATTATTTTCATTCAAAAGATGTGAAGCAATAATTTTGTAAAAAGTTCTTATAGCACTTATTATAAAGTCTGTTTCTTCATCTTCTAATAATGTATAGAATAATGAGTGCCATTTTTTATAGTCTTTGTTAATAAAAGATGAAAAATATTTCATATAAGAACCAAGAAATTCAATCGTTTTTGTTCTAAGTCCTTTTCGAAGCTTTTTAGGTTCACAAAATACAGAAACATAAAAGTACAATTTTTCAAAATAAACTTGTTTCTTTGAATTTTCTTCAGAATAGGGCACAAAATTTAAAAACATGTCAAAAAGACATTCAAGATATATTTTAATTTCTAGTGGCTGTCTCTCACTGTTTGGATTATACTGAAATATAAAAACAAATTGTATAATTTAGAAATTGCATATAGACCTATAGAGATAATATAATTAATAGTATTAACTATATAATATGTTTAGCCTATATTATTATCATTTTTAATTAAGAACAACATTGAAAGCAATGACTTCTTTAAATTACCTGATTCTTCAAATCGTTTAATAAATTAAAAAATATAAAATTAACAGATAAAACCATATTTTCTGTTTTAGGGCAATATTTGGCAATTGCTCCAAGTACAATATAAAATACACACCCATCTACAAAACAAAAATACATGTTTTATGAGGCACATTTCTTATGTTATTTTTTTATTTTTTATATAAACCAAAATTAAATACATTCATATTTATTAGCTCATTAATATTTTAAATAAATTCAAATATGAAAATTTACAGGTATTAATTTGATTTTTCATTTTACATTATTAATTTGTCATATCAATACTTAACAAATTTAAAAATTCAAATATATATCATAGTACCAATTATATTATATATTACATACTATGTAAACCTTCAGTTATAATATTTAAAGATGAATAAAAGATGATAAATATTGATTTTATAGAGTTTTGAAGGACACATACAAATATTAGATTTAAAATTATAAAATATTGCTAGCTTTTATTTTGTAGAATAAACACGAATTTAAACAATATTAGATAAAAAGTTTGATATGTTACCTTTTCTATTGTACAATCTTAAATATTCATTATTATAATAGGTAATCACTTCATCTAATCGCATATCATAATTCACAAATAGTTCTATTAATTTCTTCAATGTTTCGGCAGCTGTTTTTTTGGTATATAAATGGCAAAATGTTTTTATGCAAGTAAAGCATTGATCCTATATTGATAATTGCTTAAATTAGTATTGATATAATATTAGTAAGCGACAATTAACAATAAATGATTTTACCCTTGTTTCAGAAATATATGGTTCATACACTTGTTTGAAAGATCCCATAACATATTGTAGAACATTAAAAGATTCTTTCAATGATGAATTAAACTTTGTTATCTGACCCTTTCCCATTTGCAGTACAGTGTCAATAAATTTAAGCAAACCATTGCGTTTATCAAATATAACTTCCAAAACTCTTTCTATAAAATTAAATTAGATGTGCAGTTGATCAACATGAGATTTCATTATAAATATATAATTTTAAATATGAATCCTCACCTCCATCACTTGTTAGTACATTTTGTAAATATTCAGGTGCAGTGTTTAAGATTCTTACAAGAGAATCATTATTCTCAGATTCCCAAGAACTTATGAAGACATTCATAAATGTCTGCACTGATTCCATTTTTTCAATTTTTGTAAACAATGAAGGGTAACCAAAAAGCTATATGCAATTTCGACATTCAAAATCCTATACCTGCTGGATATAGGCGAATTGTCGCTCCCCTCCCTTTTTTTGGTTGTTTACATTTGCAAAACCTAAACGACTGTCAATCCAGTTATAATCACGTTAATCACGCCGGTATATATACATATATAGTTGGTTACAAAAAATAATAGGCATATATATATATATATTTTATATATAGATACCGCTATCTGCACATGCGCAGCTGAATAAACCGTAGCCACGTGTTTTTCAAATTTGTTACTGGATTAAGTATCTCAGCGCTTTAAAGTATTCTGATTTTTATTATGTTATATTCACATCCATGATAAATTAAATTAATAAATAATTAGCATGATTTCTATGGGAGATATTTAGTCAATAACATAGTACTCATTACAAATTTAATCGAAATTTTTTTATTGAAATTATAGTACTTAATTATTAATAATTAGCAATTAATATTTTAAATAATTCGTTATTGGAATATTTTGTGAAATAAAAAACTAACACTAGGTTAAAGTAATAAGAATAAATTTATTGGAATTTCAATACTATGAAAAATATTAAAGTAAACTTTTTGTTTGATCAATTGACTCCTTAGTAACACTCACTTTGAAGTACTGTACAAGCTATCTCATAGATATTAGAATACCTATTGACAATAAGCTATTATTGTTATGACACTTTTTGGCATCAATCTTTAACCTACTATGGATAATAAAAAAATTCTGAAGTCTCGTGTTAACACAAAAATTCTTTTCTCATTATTGAAACACATTTTGAAATCAGCATAATTAAATGGAAACTAATAATTACATACCTTTGAAATTAAGACAGTCGTTATAAATTATAAAAAATTGAAAAAATGTACCAAAATTTATTCAAGCAGTTGGATTTAGCAAAACTTTACAATGGTGTTCCCAAATCAAGTGATGTTTTATTGCCGATTGAAGGTATTCTATATTTATATTATTGATTAATGTTAATTATTATTTACAACTGAAAGCTATATAATAAAATTGCAAAACATTTAGCATGCCAAAAGATATCACCAGAGAAAATTCGAAGTCAAGAAGAAGAAAACAGCTGTTCGGAATTATCAGTTAACATGTTCTTTGACTTTATGCGAACAGCTTATCAAGTGAATGAAACGTTTGAAGAGTTAGCTACCACATTAACAGCCAACAGTGAAATTGACTGGAGTGCACTTGCTAAAATTTCTTTGAATTTAGGAAAAGTAGAATCTGACACAAAGGTGGAAGCTGGCCCAAAAGACAATACAAATGTGGAAAGTATGATTCAAAAGGTATTTGTGCTTGTTTAGTGCGAGTTAAATATTTTTAAAATTTTGATCATATTTACTTCAAAATTTATGTTTTTGCCAGGAGTTAAATACTTTACTCATAAATGAAAAAGCAGAGTCTGCTCCAGAGATTGTGGAACAACCACAATGTTTAGTTACAATGAAAGAGTCTAGAGAAAATAATCAAATTTTAAATGAAGAAGAGTCAAATGATCAGGCTGTTGTAAATAAATCAAGAAATTCATCATTAATATCTACAGAAAATAAAAAAGAGCCTTTGCTATCAAAAGTTATGAAACGATGCTTGAGTGATGTACTTCATGAAGGATTATTGGACTCAGTTCTACCTTACATGCTTCCTAAACCTGCACTCTCACAGCCAATAATAAAAAAACCTATGGTTATGGAACCTAAAAAAGCAGCTTCCATCAATGGCTTTGAAAATCGAGTAGTAAATGCTATAACTGGTAATAAAGAAAAAGACAAAGAAAAGAGTAAACAAAAGAAATGTATGGAGTAAGTATTTTTTTATAACTAGTAAATAGATTAGATAATTCAAAACTGTTTTTTAATATTACTACAATTCCAATTTGTATTATAGAGCTGAAGTAGAAATTCATGTTTGTGATGAAGCAAAAAATATCAAAAAAGATTTTCGGTGCCCTCAAAGATTGCTAATACAAAAAATGTGTTACTTTGCCGATGTAACTGCAGGACAAAAACTTGAAGAAATGGATATTTCGGTACATTGTGACATTGTTATTTTTGATTGGCTTATGCGATGGGTAAAAAAAGATATCATAAAAAAATCAGAGTGGCCAATTCTTGAAGCAAATAATGTAGTTCCTATTATGGTATCTGCATCTTTTCTTCAAATGGGTCCACTACTGGAAAACTGCTTAGCTTATTGTCATACAAACATGTCAGAAATTTTAAAAACTACTACAATTTTAACTTGTTTAAATGATACTCTTCTATCAAGATTAGCTGATCTTTTTACTAATTCAGATGTTGAAGCCATAAAAGATAAAAAGGACAAAATTCAAAGTCGACTTTATTGTAAATTGATAATGGCTTTAGTTAATCCTAAACCAGATAATAATCGAGGTCATTTTGGATCATTAGCAACACTTTTTAAATGTATGAAATGTGAAAAAAATGTAGTCCGATCAGTTTCAAATTTAGTTCCATGTGTATCATCTAATATGAGAATTGATAGCAAAGGAAATCTTCACAGTAAGCACACTAGGTATAAAAGATATTCATTACAAAAACTTCTTAATCAACATAGAAAACTTAAATTTTTTTTTCCGTTAGAGACATGACATGGAATTTGAATGACTATATAATTAGACTTCGATCAGAATTGCGTTCATGGCGAAAAGTATATTGGAGACTTTGGGGAGATTGTCATTTTCTCTTCTGTAGACAATGTGGAATTTATTTTCCAATTAATCAAATAGACTGGTGCTCCTATCATCCAGAGAATCCACAATTTTTTATAAATGAACATCAACGTGTCACTCCTTTTCCATTAGGCAGATATCCATGCTGTAGTCAAAGAGCTTATAGATTTCAAGCAATAGCTAATAGGGATGGCTGTAGATTTCGAGTAAGATTGTAAAAATTCTGTATACTTCTATGCAATTTTATTAATTACTTTAATTTTTAGGAACATGTTCCAGAAATAAATTCAGAAAAGGATGAAAACATTATTAATGTTTTTCTTGCGTTTAGGGAAATCATATCTATTGAAGCTCCACAATTGTTCTTTCCAGAGAAAATAACACGGCTAGTAGCTCGTGACCCTTCACTTCCTCCTGGAAAATTAGCTTGTAAAGAAACATTTTGGTGGGAAGGAATTGAAATTATTCCCCCCAGACCAAAACTTGGTCTTCTAGGTATGAAAACATTAAAATAAATATATTCACTTTCTTAAATTTACCTGAAATTAATATATAACTAATTTTTTTCTAATTAGCAAAAATTTGGGGTGGATCAGGACTTCGTAAACCTTGTCAAACTTCACAAAAAGCGTCTAAAAAAATTCGTCGACAAGTATCTCAAATAACTGATGTTGTTTCAGCAATATCATCAGAATCTGGCACTGATGAGGAAGATGAAGGAAGCCATAATGGTAATAGTAGTATTGATGAAGAATCATTTGAGAGTGACGACTCTCATGACTGGGATCTTCCAGATTTTTCAGTAAAGAAAAAAAAGAAAAAATCTAGTATTCTTAAAAAGTATATATTAATCAATTCATCAAAATAATTTTACTTTAATTAAAATTTTTTGAAAATTCATTTTTAATTTAATTAAAATTTTTTATAGATGTGAAGGCATGGGATCATGGAGTTCAAATTTAACAGTAAGATATAATCAAGATAATCAAAGAGACTTTGAAGAAAAAGCATCTTCACAAATGATAGCACTATTAACTAAAAGAACTATGTTAGAATATAATTTGCGTCCAAAGAGTCATTCAGTAGGAAAACACAGTATATGGAATAGCAGTACACAACCAATCGGTATGCATAATTGCTTTTAATTTCTATAATAAAGATAATTAGATTCACTCATTTATTTTCAATATAGGTGGATCATATATAAAATTAGAAGCTGAATTCTTAAATCAAGTGGCTCAAAATAACAAATGTAAAAATACTTTGCCAATAAAAGGTCCAACACGAATAAAATCTTCAAAGTAATTATTGAAATTCAACTAATTTGATTTGGAGCTTATTAAATTTAAATAAATAAAAAAATGGTACATGTGATTTTTAAAAAGGTTTTTATTAATCCCAAGATCTTATGGATAAAATTTTAAAGCAAAAAAATTAGAATTTCATCCTGTGTGGGTACTGGCTGCTACGTAATCCAAACATAGATGAAAGATAGGCAAAGAGCATTTTCTTATCCTTGTTCTTCTTTATAGCATCAATGATTGCTTTGTCAATAACCTTTTGGTCTGACTTTTTCTCATCGCTTGGCTTGTACTGTTCCTTTTTCTTAGCGAAAAGGTCTCCTTCTTCTTTCTTAGCACGCTTGTCATGCTTCCTCTTAAAATAATCGTCATTGATGTGTTTTGGTAGTTTAAAACCAGACAGATCAATTCTTGTACTCGTCGCGATGACATAAATTTGGTTAATTCTCCTCATTGGGCAAGCATTGATGAGGAATGGACCTTTATAAAAAAATTTTAATTTACAAAATAATTTCTTCATAATAAAACAACTAAGAGGTACTTTTAATACTAGAAGTAATCAAGTCACCATTTAAAAGTTTAAGATAGATACTGTCACAGAGCGTGACAAATAATTGTTCAAAATTTCAACTTAGTTAAACTTATATGAATACAATTGTTGTTCAAAATGATTGATTTAAATTTTTCATTTTAGAAAATATTTATATGAATGTATTGCAATATAATTCTTTTAATTGCTACAGAAAACTTGTATTTTCATTATACAAATATACAATTAACATGTGATGATTATTTTAAAAATTTATCTTTTCCTATGTATTAAATATTTAACTTACCAGTGACAAGAAGTAAACCACTCTTCAATTGCTTTAAAAGTACAACCCGCTTTCCCTTGTGTGGACCAGCCAAAAGGATAAGGACTGTTCCTGGTTTGAGCGTAGGTCTGATATACCTAGTGTGATCTTTGAAACACTTTTTAGCTGGGCGGGGTTGAATGGGATCTGCAGTAGGATAATTTGCTCTCCTTTTCTTGAGTAAAACAATCCTGGTGCCTCCATTTTTTTCACCACCAACTTTCTTTTCGATACTCACAAGTTTTTTTGGAACTTCCTATATGCACAATTGATAAGAATTAATTAAAATTACGAGTTTGTGCTAATATTGATATATATTTTTCATTATAAAAAAAATATAATTTACCTTCTTGGGTGTTTTTTTGCCAATGAACTTGTAAATAGCCTTCTTGTGGTACATACGACTACGGCTAAACCTGTAAACTCCATTTCCCAAGTCATAATTCCTTGGCCTTTTGACCCTCTTCTTTTCACCTTGCTTTGCAGCAGCATCACCCTTAGGGGTAGCTGCCTTGGGTGCAGCGGGTTTCACCTTGGTATCCGCCATCTAAGAACAAATAAAATTAACTTTTGTAATCATTAGCAGCAAGAGCTCCATTTGTTGCTTTGGATATAAAGTTAGGTTATGTTCAATGTTAACAGAATTTAAACTATTCAATGTTTACTGTTTACCCAAATCAATAAACCGGTATAGCCAAGTAATATTAAGATTTAATGATTATAAAAGATTGTCAACAAAAATTAATCAATAGAAATAATATAGCTAAAAGTATCGGACACCGAACATCAACATGCCAACATTTATAGGCGAAATTGAATAGTAAATTTTCAAATTTTGACAAAAATATTGAGTAAGTCTTATAGTTTAAAGATTAACTACCGGTTCTTTTTGAAAATTACATTTTTTTTAAAGGTATAATTGAAGGATTAACAGGATTATTTTCTAATGTTCATTGCATTTGCCTCACTTACCACGAGCCAGATCGCTGAAAGAGTCTCCCCCTACGGTTTACTTCGGAATTCGACGTTCGAGTCTCAATGCACTGTTGCCAATCTAATAAATTTTAAATAGTTTTAAATAGCCCGCGCACATCTTTGCCCCCGCTGTAAATGTAGCCTGTATTTTTATTACTTATAAGTAGTTTTATTAATTGTTTGATTAATTATTGTTTATTTCTTCAATCAGAATATAGGTATTTTAATTTCTTAATATTGTGATCCTTTATTATTCTTTAAATTATTTAACAAGCAACGTTTCAACACGCACACCTTATAATTTTAGTAAAATTATAACACTAATTTTATTGAAAGTTTACAAATAGTTTTGTTCATATAATCATATGTATAGGTATTTATGTCTATGTATAATGTATATCAATAAATATTGAAATATTAAAAAAGTTTCTGTAACAATATTGGGAATTGTTGTTAAGGAATTTAGGATACAATAAACATGTTGCGACACTTTTATTCACAAATACATTATTACGATTATGTAATTAATACTATATACATGCTAGGTATTTTATAAGTATAATTGTACATACTTGTTTGCCAGGTATTGCACTTTATTAGAAAATATTATCTATATACGGTATATACCTTTACATCATACATATGTCATATATATAGGTATATATATAGGTATAAATTCCCTTCCTGCTTTTTATACGCGATGTGATCAGACTCAGATCAGAGTAGGTACTGTGATCACTCGTAACTATCTAACCTATCGTACTCGCGCAGTGGTACGCGGTCTATGTGAAATTTCATAGGTCTAGTCTTTTCGATTATTATATTTTGTCTTCTGGTATAGAAGATTAACAATATATTTATTAAAAAATGAAAGCGTTGAGAAGAAATTATTTTCGAAATCTAGGAATACAGAAATTTTCGCTTTTCAGGTACAGTAACTGTATAACCTTAAACTTTAATCAAATTATAAATAAAAATTTTCCTTGCTATATAAGTGAAAATAAACCTACCTATAGGTATATGAAATTTCGTGCATTCAAACTTTAAAAAATACGTAAATATTTTAATATAGTTCTAAAATAGAATTGGTAATATTTAATGAAATTTTTATTTATTTAGCACTTCGACAAAATTGAATCAACAAAATGACACTCATAAATCTAAATCTACAGTTGATTGTGAAGATGTCAATCATCATTCCAAATTCAGTGATAATTGGTGGGATCCTCATGGAGAAATGGGAGCATTGCATGCTATGAATCCATTAAGAGTAAAGTTTGTTAGGGATGGTCTTGCGAATGTTGGATTTAAAGAAACTAATCCTAGCCGTCCTCTTGAAGGTATAAAACTTTTAGATGTTGGGTGTGGTGGAGGAATTTTGTCAGAACCTCTCGCAAGAATTGGAGCTGATGTTACTGGACTCGATGCTTCAAAACAGCTTATATCCATGGCAACACAACATGCAAGATTAGATAAAGATCTTAGCTCAAAATTGAGATATATAAACACAACAATTGAAGATTATTCACAGGAAAAAAAAGAGGAATATGATGTAATTGTTGCTTCTGAAATTTTAGAACACGTCATTGATCAAGAATTATTTTTAAAAGTATGGGATATAATATAGCTTTATAAATCTGAAATTTGCAATTAATTTTTATGTTATATGATATAATATATTTTTTAGACCTGTATAGAAGTTTTGAAGCCTAAAGGTTCTATATTCATTACAACAATAAATAAAAACACAGTATCATGGCTTGGTGGGATTGTTGCAGCAGAGTATATATTACGACTGTTACCAATAGGAACTCATGATTGGAATAAATTTATAACTCCTGAAGAAACTATACAATTATTAGAAAAATGTAAGGATATTTTTGTCCTTGCAGATATATATATAT
>UELV01094770.1:0-16068 GCA_900490015.1 Megastigmus stigmatizans | reverse complement strand
TCGACCGTTAGAGTGGTGTTATCCCTTGAGAAATTTTTTTTAAAGAAAGTTTAAGAAAATTTAATTTTTTAAACTCCATTGTTTAACATTTACCGCGTTGAAGTAATTCATAAACTTGAAAATTTCCAAATTTTTTACCTTTTTTTCGTGAAAAACACGCCATATTTTTGCAGGAGAATTTTAATAAAAAATCAGTATGACCATTCGAAAGAACAGCTCAAAATACGTCGGATATGATTTTTTTTAAAGCTTTTTTTTAGTTGAAAAAAAGCCTTGAAAAAGACGTTGAAAATTCGGGGTCTTGGTCGTTAATGGGTTAAATCGTCCATATTTTTTTTATTTTGCGTTCTTTTGAAAAAAACGTCAAGTGCATCAAAAATCAAAGAAAAATTGAGCGAATGGCAAGAAATCAAATTCAAGCGCCAACATTATGTACATTTGGTACTTAATGGGTTAAAACGGATTAGTGTAATATTTAATTAGCGAAGATTATCCTTGTACAAATTTTTAAGGAAGCATGAATACTGAAAAGAATTCAACAAGCGCATTTAATAACGACGCAACTCGTATATCACTAAAGCATACCTTAAGGATAGATTCGGAAGTAAAATTCAGCTCACTTAAAGAAGCGTTAGATTTTTTTAAAAACAGATACGACAGTGGAATAAATACCGAGGAACTTGAAGACGCCTCTAAAAATATAATAGCCTTAATTATAGATGTATTAAAAAATTAAGTAATTCCAGACGACATTATTGAGTGTTGCGGAGATAAATATTTAATAAATGCAATTGGTGAATTAATTAGTGAAAAATTAATCCAAGATTAATAATAGAGAATATAATGGGAAAAAACGGTGCACAAACAAACGTGAGTGAAAAAGAAATAAGATTTGCTCCTGATATAACGGAAGATAGGACAAAATTTGTATCATTTGAAGGTACGCCGCGACACGACATAACGAACACAATGCCCACTACTTCGGGAGGAATAAATGTACAAAACGCAGCCGCGTTCAGCACGCCCCAAAATTCGGGAACACATACATTGCCAAGACTATCGACATTTCACTCACGATCAGTAAATTTAACTCTTGGTGAAGTAAGGACGCTTTCAATAAAGGATGCTCTAGAATTAATTCCCAAGTCCAATGGAGTAAATATATCGCTGAGTCAGTTTTTAGATGGATGTAGGGAAGCGTACAACATAATTAACGAGCAACATGTGCCCGATTTAGCTAGATTAATTAAATTCCGATTATTTGGGGAAGCTTTAAAAAGCGGGTCGAAAAGAAGATTTACTTCAGTAGAAGAGATAGGAAGATTTTTTGATTGCATTTTGGGATCGTCAAAAACATTGCATGAATTATACGGAGTCTTATCTAAAATTAAACAAAAAAGTTTCGGAAGTTGCGAAAAGAGAAAGAAGAAACCTAGGAAACCACTACAGACAATTAGAAGAGAATTTAGTAAAAATTTTTATAAGAGATCTGGACTGGGTAATTAAAGCGCGTTTAGGTACAATAGAAACTTTAGACGATGCAACTGCAGAAGCAATCGAAATTGAAAGAGACTTTGCTTGCCAAGAATCAGAAGAATTAAATGACACTATAAAAATTATAACAGAAAATAAAAATCCGCAACAAATCGCTAAAGTTCATTTCATAGAAGATACACTGAAAGAAGTGTGTCAAATATGTACAAAACCGGGCCATACAGCATTCAAGTGCTGGAGAATCGGGCAGTATGCTAGCAACGCGAACGAGCAAGGCCCACGTAGAGGCGCAAGGGCGGAGCCTAGAGATGCGCAGCGGCCGACTCAATGGCCGCGCTACGGAACGCCCGTGCCGAGAGAACAGAATAACCAATACGTACATAGACAAAATGCTACGTTCCCTAGAAACGAAAAACAAAAATTCGAACCGGTAAGATGCAAGTATTGCAAGAAGGAAGGGCATATACTAGAAGAATGTAGAAAAAGAAAATTTAATAACCAAATCCGAGATCAGCAAGCGGGAAACCGTCAAAGACCCCGTCTATAGGGCGTAAGAGGGGAGACCAGTTATGGAGCACGCCCAAAAAACGAGCAGGTACAGTAATCATCATCAAAAGAAATGTTCATTTAAGTAAAAATATTAAATCGCCAATAATCCGGTTAAAACATTCAATAAACAATAAACAAATGTTGTTACTCCTCGACTCAGGCGCAGGGCCAAATTTATTAAAAATAAATAATTTAGTTAACAATTTAACAATGGATTAAAACGAAATTCTAGAATTACATGGGATCATTCATAACAGTATATTTACGCTCGTTAAAATAAATATACAATTTATAAATTTCTTAATAGAATTTCATATTGTGGAAAATAATTTTCCAATTAAAGAAGAGGGATTATTAGGCAGCGATTTCTTTGCTCAACGTGGAGCCAAAATAGACTATCTAAACAGAACTCTAGTAGTCGGAGCACAAGAAATTTCGTTTGTGGAAAATAACGAACGAACAGCAGTGCGCTGTTTAAAAGCTGTAAACGATGTGGCTGGAAACCTTGACGAGGCACCCGCAATCGGGATTTTCAAAACTAGTCAAAATCGGACTCTGAAATGGGTTCAGTAGAAAAATAAAATTTTGAAAGGAATTTGGATTTTCAAAAGCAGTCAAAATCGAATTCTGAAATGGATTCAAAAAATAAAACGAAATTAAATTCTGACGCGAATTTGGTTTCGGAACCAAGCTCTAAATCAAATCCTAAATCAAAATCAAATTCGGATAATAATCCAAGTTCTAAATCAAAATCAAATTCGGAGATAAATCCAAGTTCTAAATCAAAATCAAATTCTTCAAACTCCAAATCAAATGAAAATCCTATATTGATTACTAATTACCTTACGAATTAACGGTCTGTAATCTAAGTACTAATATAGAAGCAAATTCAAATTCAAATTAGAGCTCAAATCCAGATTCGAACTCTAATTCAAATTATAGCTCAAATTCAAATTCAAAATCTAAATCAAAATCTCACTCGAATTGTAAATATTATAAAGCAAGAATTACAAGAAAATTCTAAGCAAATTCCGAAATCTAAAAATGATATTAATAAGCAAGAATTAAAAGAAAATTCTAAGCGAATTTCTAAATCTAAAAATGATATTAATAAACAAGATTTAAAAGAAAACTCTAAGCAAATTCTAAATCTTAAATGCGAAAATAATATTATCAAGCAAGAATTAGATGAAAATTCTACGCATATTCTAAGTTCTAACTCTAAAAGTGGTGTTATAAATGAAAGCCCCGCACAAACGCAGAATCTCACGAAATCAAGAATAAATTGTATAAATCCTACTGACAATGTAGACTTAAAAAAGGATTCACACACTCAGAATAATATAAATCTCTGCTATAAAGCATCACAGTCCACCTTAAATAATTTTTTGATGAAAGGGGGAAGGAATGCGATAATATGGTGTGAGGCTGATCCTGGCCTCACAAGAAGTAAAATAAATAAATTAAAACAAATCATACACTCCGTCCGTATTTATTTTCCTCCGGCGCCGTTTCGAGGTTAGATCCGTACTGCCAGGGCAACGTGTCTGCGACGACGATGCTCGCCACCACCGCCACGAGGGGTTGAGATTATTATTAATAACTAACGAGGGGGGAATCGCGTTTATTTTTCTGAGGAGATCAATGAGACCGACGTGCGACACGACAGGGGCCTGGAAGCGACGGCGGCCGTGCGGTCATGCATTGGGCCGACTTGCGATCTCCATCGATGAAGCGACGATGACAATGATGCCAGCGAGCAGCGACCCGCACGTAACACCACTCGCGGTAGCACGTTCACGTAGCTTTACGCCAATGACGATGGACGACAGCGAAACGGCTCGACGCGTAGCAGCCGACACTGGCACACGCACACGCCCTCTGCGCCGATGAATGTGTGCGGGTCCGATGCGACCCCTATGTAACGTAAAAGCAAGGGAAAATGCACCAACACATGCGTGCGCCAGGGCGCGAGCAGTGACGGGAGTGCCCAGCTGAAATACGCGGTGGAGCGGTTGTGTGGCGCACGAGTGCGAGAGAGACGGCGAACGTGGTGTAGAGAGAGAGAGAGATAGGCGCGACACGACGTGCGCGCATACTCCAGTCGCCGAGAATTACGTGACGGTAATAGACCAGCGTAGGACGGCGCCGTGCGCCGAACCCATGCGCGCGAAAGTCCTTAGCGTTAGAGACTCAGGGACTTTTCACAGACAGGTGGGGCGAGGGTTTTTACGTAATTCCGATGCGACGAAATTACAGATTTAAATTGCGCGCGCCGTAGGAGGGAGTTAGCGTCGGCGACGGAACTTAGGTCGGCGACCAATTAGCGCCGACCTGAATAGATTAGGTATTTAGGATTGGAGATTAGATAAGCGACAAGAATAGGCCCAAGAATCGATGACGAATCGATGAGGAGCAGCGACAAGAAGCGCGAAGGGATCCACTCAATAACCACAACCAGAACGAGATAGAAGATACGGATGAGGTGAGAGCGACGGAGATAGAGCCAAATTTCGAAATTTGAAGAAGAAGGCGGAAGCCGAAGGAAGAAGAAGGACTCACTCGTTGCCTGGCTTTCATCTTGAGAGAACGTATTTGTTTTTCGTGAATCACCCCGAAACCGCCATTTTTGCCGTT
The DNA here is from genome assembly GCA_900490015.1 of Megastigmus stigmatizans. Classification (NCBI taxonomy): domain Eukaryota; kingdom Metazoa; phylum Arthropoda; class Insecta; order Hymenoptera; family Megastigmidae; genus Megastigmus; species Megastigmus stigmatizans. The sequence goes on along the minus strand of UELV01094770.1, from coordinate 11,388 downwards.
CAGTACCATTCTGCGTGAGGGAAGAAATAGAGTTGCGCCGTGCACGGAGGGTTTATGCCACTTGGACGAGAGGACAAGCGAGAGCGGAGAGAGAGGACGAGAACTGTAGAGAGGACGGATGGACGAGCGTAAGTGGATCCAGCCTGCCGGCTGCCAACTTCCATTCTCGTAACGAGGTAGGTGGCAGTGCGAGGTGTTCGAGGTTTTTGCGAGTGAGTGCGTCTAGGTCGTCGTGTCGTGGGTTGTATGTAGTTCACGTTGCTAAAGGGGGGAGTAATGATTTTCTTTTGCCGTGAGGCGTCAAATTACTCGGTAGTGGTGGCGAGAATTGTTCGTGGCGCGCGTCGGGCGTTCGATCGCCGATAGTCGAACGGAGGCAGCTATTTTCGCAGGAAAAAACCTGACTTCGTGACGGGTTTAATCGAGTGCCGAGCGGATTTATTACATCGAGGTGCGACTAAAATTTGAGTGCGATAGTCGCCAAGCGGACGACGGATAATTCCTGTTAATTTATTTATTGAGATTTTTATGAGGGGAACGCGAGGGAGAGTTGCGTGCAGCGTGCTGGGCTGGAGATTTCGTTTTTTTGTATTTTGCGAAGCGCCTGTGGTGCAGAGAAAGGGGAAATTACCTAAATAAATTCCCATGTGAAGTTTTATTATTACTATGCCGTGTTGCTTAATTTATTTATTCATTGATATCTCTTTGTGTGGTGTGTTATCCGAGTCGATGCGTCGTGTAGTTGCGCCGTGCCATTGCACGTAGGGTTTTCACGAGTTACAGAGAACATTCGACGTAGGGAGTGCCCATCCCGGGGCATCTTCCTCAGCGGAATCCCCTCTGGAGAGGGTCTTAGCAGAGCAGCCGAGGAGAGAGCGATGACACCGAGTCTGCGAGGGACATCATCGTCTGACGCCTTCCAAAATAAATCTTGCGGATTCGGTGGACCCCCAAATTGTAGTAGCACGTCTCGGGAAGTGTAGGAATCGAAATTAGAAATCTTCCGTCATTTTATTACGCCATTTGGTTCCGTGGATTTATTACGTAATTTCAGTCCGTAGAATTGTTGCGCCAACTTTATAGGTGAATTCCTTCGAAATTTCGATTCATGCAATTTGCCGCGTTAAAATGGAAAATCCAATGCCACAATTTAATTCAAAATTAAAAACTAGTAAGAACATATAATTTGAAATGTGTGAAGAAGAAACTCTATTTAAAGAAATATGCTTATTACAAGAACTTTGCAGCGAAAGAATAAAAAATAACAGAGTGTTATACGAGAATGTAAAAGATATGGAAATATTAACCCGTAATGTCGTGCCTAAAATTTTAAAAACGAATTATGTGCACGCATAGCAAGGGACGCATGTCAAGCGCTTCGTACACTGAAACTCTACATTGAATCAGGTTCCTGAATTAGTTCCAAATCAAATAGAAAAAAATCTGGGAAGTAACTACAAGAGTTAAAAAACTATTAAAAAATAAGGCTGCAAAATTCGAGAAAGGAAAAAGGAGAATTTTGTGCATTAAAGAATGCTCAAACAATAGTAGGGTAAAAGACGTAAAACAATTACTGCATCTAGATCATTTATCACCTATAGAGAAAGTTGAAATAGAAAAACTTATAGCAAATTTTAACGATATTTTTTATATTCCGGGCGAGAAACTTACAGCTACCCCAATTTTCAAACTCACTATACCGACCATCGACGATATCCCACTAACATCGAAACAATACCTTCTATCTCCCGTACATAAAGAGGAAATTCAAAAGCCGATAAACGAACTGCTAGAAAAGGGAATAATTGAGCCGTCAACATCGACGTACTCGAGCCCATCCTTTCTAGTACCCAAAAAGGAAGATTTACAGGGCAATAAGCTATTTCGGATGGTAATCAACTATAGAAATTAAATGCAAAAACTTTAGATGATCAATTTCCTCTACTCAATTTGCAAAAGTTTGGAACTCTGAAAGAAAATGGCCGATGGACAAAGAAACGAGGATGAGCACACTCGAGTTCAAGTTCGTAAATTGAGATATGAGGATCAGTGGGAAACATGGAAGTAGAAAATCAAATTGTGCTTAAAAGAACAGTGTCTTTATACGGTATTCGACGGAATCCGAGAGTGTCCCGCAGCACAGGCATTGAATGCCGAATCTTGCGACGCATACAAGTGCTGGTATCACGACAACGCGCGCACAGCTCGCGTCATCGGCACATCGCTTGAAGAAGATGCCGCCATGCACGTTCGTAAGAAAACCAACGCTAAGGAAATATGCGATACGTTAATCTCAGTGTATGAACAGTCGTTAATGCAAAGGTTGTATACACTGTTCGACACCTTTTATGAAATTTCCAAAGACGTAGCCACATCTATTAGAAAACACACGTCAAGGTTAGCAAACGTATTACAACAAAAGGACAGAAATGCTTCGGTTCCACTCTCACTGCTTCATCATTGCATTTTTAAGACTCTCGGTCCTGAATACCAACATTATCGTTCGACTTGGTATAGAATTCTGGAAGTAGAACAAACGACAAATCTGCTCGTAGAAAAATTAATTTCATTTGGAGTTCGCTAGCGACGCTACCGTCGTCTCAGACAGCTAGTGCTTTTTATGTGAAATTTAAATTTCAATCGAAAGACATAAGCAGGTCAGTGACAAATTCTTCGAGTTCAAACAAAAAAAACACGGAGGTGCAATTATTGTAAAAAGATTGGTCATCTCGTCGCCGATTGTAGAAAACTCATAGAAGCTATTGAGAAAAATCAAATGTTTAACAATAACAACAACAATAATTGCGAGTCCAGCTCGAAAAATAACAACAAACAAAGTATGTTCCTTGCAACCGGTCTTACAGTCAACGCAGACTCTGTCGCCGCTGATACCTGGATTTCAGACTTTGGTGCAACGAACCATATGACTGCAAACAAGCAACACTTTGCGACGTTTGAAAGGTTTCCGGTTCCTCAGCCAGTTGAAACAGCAAGTAAAAGTTGCATTTTTGCGTAGCAGCGTCAACGTTGAAGTACTCATTGGTAATAAGTGGTCATCTGCGACACCAAGTGACGTCTGGTACATATCTGATGTTGGAAGTCAACTTTTCTCTGTTCGTCAAGCGACAAAGCATGGAAATGAGATCTCGTACGATCTCGACGGTGTAAAAATTCGACGTGACGGCGAAATAGTTGCAACAGGTAAATTCAGTGGATCGATTTGTGTCATGAATATGAGTGTCTGTGCGTCAAATTTGTAAGCAAAAGCCAACATTTCGTCAACTGAAGATGAGCTTCAGGGGTGGCACGAAAGGCTTGGTCCTCAGGATAAACGTCATGTGCTTGATTTTTTATCTCGACAAGGGATCTCAGTAAAAGTTTCATATACTGCATCTTTTTGTGACAGATGTGTTCTTGGAAAATCACATCGTAAACCGTTTCTTGCTCGTAAAGATCGTGCGCAAAATGTCGGTGAGTTGATGAACTCCGATGTAAACGGTCCAATGTCAACTGACTCAGTTAACAGTTTCAGATATTCAGATATTATGTAGTGTCCAAAGACGATTTTTCACGCTACCTTCATATATTTTTCATGAAAGAAAAATCAGAAGTGGCTATGCATTTTTAATCTTTTCTGAACAAATTCAATACGACTGGTCATAGAGTGAATTTTCGTGCTGACGGTGGTGGTGAATTTGACTGCGTTATGTGCGCGAACATTTACGTAAATGCGGTATCGAGTTAAATTTGACCTGCCCATATACGCCCAAGCAAAACGGCGTTTCAGAACAGGCAAACCGACATATCGTTAAATTTCTGCAAGCAAACTGTCAAAATCTTTTTGGGCTCACGCATATGATACAGCCACCTTTTTAGTAAATCGTACAGGAAAGTCAAGTGTTCCAAGTAAAACACCATTTGAATTGTGGCCAGGAAAATCGTTCCACAGCTTTGATTATCTTCGAATTTTCGGCTCAGAGTGTTACGTCAATATTCCAAAGGCGTGTCGTACTAAATGGGAGGATAAAGCTGTATTTGGACATTTTGTTGATCATGTAAACGAAAAGTATGGTTACAGAATATGGGTCCCTTCAAAATACCGCATATTCAAATCACGAAATGTTGGTTTTCAAACCTGGAAAATTGTGTACCACTAACAACAATATTGAGCTTCAATTTAGTCCTGAGAAAATTTCGGGTGACGAAGAAAATGTCAGTATCTGTGAAGAGTCTGAAGTTGAAAATGTTCAAGATTGGGACATTCGTGAATCGTATGAAAATGCACTTAATGTTGAAAACAAGCTCAGAATTCTTGTCCTGCTCGGATGATTCGACAGCCAGAAAGATACAGAGATTTCGAAGTACGTTATGAGCCTCATAGACTACCCAACGCTCAAACAAATATTGCGATGACATATAATATTTGATCGAAGCTGTACAGCAGCATCTCAAGATAACCAATTTTAGAGAAGGGATAGAAAGGCATGATTCTGAAAATGGTTGAAAGCGATGGAAAAGAGATGGAGGTGTTCAAAGAAAATGTTACTTGGGATTTAGTTCATCTGCCTCCCGGAAAACGTGTTATTGACAATCGCTGGGTGATCCGCGTGAAGTATAATCCAGACAGTTAAATTAATCGATATCGAGCACGTCTCATTGCTCGTGGAATATTTCAGCGTGCTGAAGTGAACTATGATGAGAATTTTTGTCCAGTGGCTCGATATGATTCAATATATCGCAAGCACAGGGATTTGACGATGGATCTGGTCGAGTTTGTCGTGTGAAGAGATCAATTTACGGACTAAAACAATCTCCACGATGCTGGAATAGCGAGTTTCACTCGTTCATGGTTAAAATTGGATTCACACAGTCAACGGCAGACCCATGTATTTACGTTCGACAGACTGAATCAGGAGAATTAATAATTGTCGCAATTTACGTTGATGATGGCTTAATAGTTGGATCTAATAGATGTAATCTATTTTTGAAACTACTGACTTTGGAGTTTAAGATCACCATAGGATCTCTAGATTCATTTTTAGGCATGCAAATTGAGCAGCGTAAAAATGGATACTTCGTATCACAAAGAGTTTACGTTGAAAAGATTCTGCACCGTTTCGGTATGGCTAATTGTAATTCATCAAGAACACCTGCAGAAAGTCATTTCAAATTAAAGAACTAAAAGAATCAGAAGAAGAACACTTACTTCTACAATATGTACAACACTACATTAAAAGAATTCAGTAAGGTAGTGGATAAAGACGCAATAAAATATTTTAAAGATGGACTATAATTTGAAATACAAGTACTTATAGGACAACATTCAACTTGGAAAAATATATTATATGATGCTATTCAAATAGAAAATAAATTTAATAAACGCAAACTATTGTGTAAAAATTCTTTAAATGATACAATTGATCATAGCAATTCGAAATTAAAATCAGAACCAACAGAAATCTTAAAGTGTCAAATCTGCAGAAATGATTCGCACGAGGCCGATATTGCCGATCAGCAGAATACGTTTACTGTAAAGAAAACGACCATTTGTCAAACGAATTTAGTAATGTTAACAAAAAAATTATGTTAATCTGTAAACTTTGTAGCCACACTGGTCATTCTAATAGTGCATGCAAATTCAATAATAACAAACAAAAAGTTTACTGCAAATATTGTCAAAAAGAAGAACATGAAGTAGATCAATGTCCATATATTAAAGATTTCGAAATTTGTTGGAAATGTAATGAAAGTGGTCATAATGCAAATAATTGCATAAATAAAAGTAGCAAATTAAAAGAATGTGAATATTGTAATAACTACGGACATACTGTTCAAAATTGTCCTGAAGTGCTATGTGCGAAATATAATAAGACAGGACATACAGGTAATTTTGTGCATTAAATAATTTTAAATTTATGAGTCAATTAAAATGTAAGGTTTGTGATGTGATAAGTCACACGGCTCTAGATTGTTTTAAAAGTTCTAGATATTCAAATGATAGATATAACAATTTTAACGGAAATAATAATAGCGATAATTCTGATGTTTTAGTATAATATGTTAATAAATATCTCCACAAATACCCAAATCAAGAATCTATTCATACCGGAACCAATTGTGATGTCCAGTATAATATAAATACCAAAATAAGGTATTATTCGGTACCGGAACCAATTGTGATGTCCAGGCTCTCACTTCTGTACGAATATGTCTAAATGGATAACGCTCTACCGAGATTCTTGAGTATTTAGGATTTACGGATTTATTTACGGATTAATTTACGGATATTAACAAACGATTAATTAACGCAAAAACTAATGAAATGGCACCTGGTATCAAGCAAGCAGTTCTTGATTTACTAATTTTTCTCATTAATCCTAAACATAAGTACGCTCATATTTAAACCAAGTTTCCAACGGTGACCGGCATAGACTAACTCTTAAAAAAAGAGGTGTGTATCATCACATTAAAAAGCTAAAAACTGCGAGGCGCGAATTTGAAAAATGGTGCAAATCGCGTCTATGTAGATCATCCAAATAGCATGGTCTACACCCATTCATAAGGTATTAAAAAAGAATGGGAAGTGGAGAATTTCCGGAGACTATCGCAAGTTGAATAATGCTGCGGTACCGGACAGATACCCTATTCCTAACTTGCACGACTTCTCCAGTAATTTGCATGGCTAAATTATGTTCTTCGCTCTCGATTTGGAGAGTGCATTTCTACAAATCCAAATATTTCCGGAAGATATTCTAAAAACTGCAGTTATAACGCTATTCGGTCTTTACGAATTCCTCGTGATGACGTTTGGATTTCAAAACGCATCGCAAACTTTTCAAAGATATGTCAATATGGCACTAGGGGACTTAGATTTCGCTTTCGCTTACATCGATGATATACTCGTGGCGTCCGTCTCACCGGAGGAACATGAAGAGCATCTGAATACAGTGCTTGAAAGACTGCGGATTTTCCACCTGCATCTTAATCTTAAAAAATGTATTTTCGTTGCGGACGAACTAATCTTTTTGGGCCACACAGTTAACAAGGATGGTCTTAAGCCAGATCCAAATTGGTGGAAGCAATTCAGACCTTTCCCAAACTAAATACTACAGACCAATTGCGCAGATTTCTTGGCTTGGTGAATTTCTACAGAAATTCAAGGATAATAAGGAAAAAGATAAAACCCCGATAATCTGGAACTCTGACGCGGACGAAGCCTTCGAAATACTAAACACCACATAATTAACATCGCCAACCTAGTCCACCCATATGAGAACGCTGAACTGCGCGTAACCACGGACGCATCCAACTTCGCCAAAGGAGCCTTCTTAGAGCAAGACATCAGTGGAAAATAGCAGCAACTGGCATTTTTCTCCAGGAAGTTTACTGCTCCACAAACGCGCTATTCGACGTACGATCGCGAATTAACGGCTATTTACGAGGCATTAAAACACTTTAACTATTTTTCGGAAGGTCGCAGTTTTAAAATTTTTACAGACCATAAACCTATTCGTGCTCGCAGACTATCTTATATCGCTCAATTTGATACTGCAATCTGCTATCTGCGAGTTGAAGATAATATCGTCGCTGATTCATTATCGCGGATCGATCCATTTATCGCGACAAACATCTTTAATTGGCGAGATAAGGCATCGGCCGGCGAACCCTTCATCAAAAAAACCCTTGCAGCCATTGCACCTTTCAGTTCCTAACCTTCTTCACCTTAGAGGATATATCTCGCGAGCAGCTGAACGACGCCGAATTGAAAGAAATTCTTGCATAAGGGTCACCCCTTGAAACTGACCAAGCTACGCTGGGGACCCAAATGCCTTGTAATCTACTGCAATTTCTTTGCACAAACCTTTAGACCATTCATGCCCAAAATTTTAAGTCGCGAAATTTTTAATCTATTTCACCTCAATAATGCTCACCCTTTCGCTGGCGTAACGGCTAGGTTGATTAAACAATATTACGTCTGGTCAAAAATGCATCAACTAATCAAGGCACTTTGCCAAAGTTGCATGGAGTAGCAATGCTCCAAAATTTCACGAGAAAACTAATTTCTGCTTTCTCACTTTGAAATGCCGGATGCACGATTCTCTCATGTACATAACGATATTGCCGGTCTACTACCTCCGAGCGAAGGCTATAAATATTTAATTACAATGATTGACAGATTTTCGCGCTGGCCAGAGGCGGTGCCGCTTTACGATATAACGGCACCCAATGTGGCGCGCGCGCGTTTTTCGATACTCGGGTGGCGCGTTACAAGCGTAAAAACGAGTCATAAGAGGAGCTGGGAGAAAGGAGTCACTCTTGAAAGCAGGCAAACAACGTACTAATCAAGCAAATTTATGCTTATCTGCCTTTCAACTTCCCTCCAGGCTCTAGCTCAACTTGCTCGAAGCAATGTCTTCTCTTAGCAGTTGGATCAGAGTCGAGGATTTCTCTAAGGACATACACGCCAACCATATGCGTCTCCTGACCGTCATCAGCGCAACAGTGGGGGACTCTGTGCAGTGCCACCACCTATGAACGACAGAGATTCATCTCCTCACGTTCAAGGAGGAATTCCTGCCAATTATCACCAAGCGCCTAAATGCCACGTACGTCACGGGGCACCGTGATGCGCGTCGACCGTAGGCTGCCCATACTGTTCGCAGGAGATCGGCCTGTCACTATCCTATTGGTTTACAACATACACAAGATCTCTAAAAAGCTATCTACGACATGCTAGTCGACAGCGGACAGGCTAATTTTATTGTCGACGCAATTTTTGTACAGGGCCATCCTTGCAGCGCGCGTATCACGCGTGATAACATCGCGTAATCCACCCGAATGCAGTGCGAGATGGGGTTCAATAAAATCTTTTTTAAAGGCAAGGGGGGCTCTTTGGCGGGCAGACGATGTAGCAAAATATTTCTACAATGGCAAGGAAGACCCCAGTTCGTGGCTGGAGGTGCGGGTTTCGCAAACCATGCTCTCTGTCCGTCTACGAGCTCTGCGTCTGGACCCAGTGGGCCCTTATAAACTTATATTTAGACAATGACACTAAACTCGCGTTTGTCACTACATTAGGGGGTGGTACTCTACGTACGTGAAAATAGGGACGCTGGACTTTGATTCCGGTCACAGGCGTTACCGAGTTGCGCGTGGACTCGACAGGATGCTAGAGGGCGCACGTCAATTTAAATTTACCAGCATCACCATCGGGGAGTGGAGGCCTGTGGAGGTGCCCGAATTCCAAAAAAATTTGAGTTGTAATTTAGGTAGCCCGCGGGGCAAAAGGAAGCCGATACCTCTCACACGCGTTAACCTGCGTGGCGTGATTTTGACCTCCGATAATTATCGGAAAGACCACGGTCTTTGAGAAGCGAGTCAGCCTCGCGGGCGTTGAGCGACTGTCAATCCACGACAATCCGACCGTGCGCCTGTCATGGATGGACCAGCATCTTCCCGGCGAACCTAATCACGGGCAGGTGCTGACCTCCTGGTTGGAGGGTCGACTCAGCGGGACCCTGACAAATCTTAGACTAAATAAGTGCCCGCAAATACACGTGGAGCCCCTGTTCTGGCTCGTTGAAAACAACACAGTCCTAAGGGAACTCAGCTTGGTCGACTGATTTAATATTGACCGGGATCAACAGCTCTGGCTGCTCTTCGAGAAGATTTTCAACTCCACTAACGAGTTGAGAACCCTCCGGCTGGAGCATGTGAAGTCGACGGTTGAACCGCTGGAGTTTGTTCATGAGCCAGTCCTCTTCATGCATATGCATTTAGAGGAGCTCAGCCTAAAAGGCAGTAGATTCTTTGAATGCAATTAGCAAAATTTTATTAATAATGCTCCAGCGCTTCGGAGCCTCGACTTCACGGGGCTGGATATCCAGGGCCTTGACGGCACCCTTGAACCTCGCGCTCACTCACAAGTGTGCGAAGTTCAGTTATCAATACACTGGGCAAAAATAACAAAAATAGCAAGGTCTTTAATCCACGCTTCGCAACAAGTGTCTTGCGCAGGGAGCCGCTCTTCTGCTTCAGCGTGGTCAGATGCAAGATCAACCTTCGCGACACCACCAGAAGCCATGCAGAGGGACACGGAGCCTACATTACGCCTAGAAGCACTGTTTCCCAAGGGGGCAACTCCTATGAACTCTTCGAGATCAAGGTTGATCACGATAAGTAACCATTCAGCCCTCGTCCAAAAATTACTAACACTACTAACCTTCCACCCTTACATAGCGTTACAGTTCTTTTCTTCATACTTTTTTTTTACAATAGACTACCAAGCACCACTATGATATCGGACATCTTTATTTTCATTCCTTCTTTTTATTTTTTCCATATCATTTCTTCTCTTCACTCTCAATAGAATTTCTTTAAAAAAATGCACTTCACAAGAACTTCTATTGCTGTATGGTTGCATAGTTCAAATTCACACAACCTTAACTACAACATCGAATAAGCATTTAATCAAATTTTCATGCACACACTTATTTGCACCTAAATTTCACAAATCAGGTCAACTGAATTTTTGCTAAAATTAATGCAATTCACTCTTGAGAAACAATAAATAATTAATCGCAAGAAATTGTAATTATTAGATTAAATTCAGGAGCAACACAAATCAAAATTAAAAACAACTGTGCACATAGCTTTACAATGCATAAGAATTACCTTAATTGTAAACAAAGAGAATTATACGCAAATTCTGTCGATCAATTTCTGTAACATACATGTGATTTTCAATGTACAAGCAGAGATTAGTAAGAGATTGCCAGTGAGGTACGGCGAACCCGTGCCAATCCAATTGTGCCGTGAGCTAGCGGTGCCACGCGGATGTGCATGGAACTATGCGCATTTAGCCTTCCCTCCCCCCGCTGCTCGATTTCACGAAGCACGGTGGAGGAGGCAGCATGCGTGTACGGCGGTGGAGGAATAATGGCGAAATAATAAACGTGCATCCAAGTCGGCCAAAGCGGTAAAAAGGGAATTTTCGCTCAGACAGTATCCACGATCCACGCGGTTTAGACATTTACAGAAACCCTTTTTTTTATGAATCTTATACATTAATGATTAAATTCCAAAGTGCATTAATAATTAATTTTTAATCGAGGTGGCCGATGGCGCCACGTACGGACAACACGTGTTCGTAGTGAGTGCTGACAAAAAAATAGGAGTTAAAAAGAAAAAAGTGTAAGAGAAACAATAAGTAGTGGGAAAGTATTTGTATTAAACCTAAGAAGGTAATAGGCAATAAAGTTTAAAGAAGGTGAAAGTAATAAGAGGAGAAAGAAAGGAAAATAAGAACTCTAGAGAATAGAGGTTAGAACAACATGCCGGCGATGGGAAGGCCGAAAGGCGTGGCGGCAGGAACGAGATCACAGACGC
>UELV01094769.1:0-10867 GCA_900490015.1 Megastigmus stigmatizans | reverse complement strand
CCAAACCATATTTCCTTAAAGTTTAGACATTTTTTCCACGGGTTAATGAGGTTCCAAGTTCATTGCAGACGAGAAACGTATTGGAAATTCGATTTATAAAGAAAAAACGAATGGAAAAATCACTTTTTTTTTTGTTTAAACTAAATTTTCTTATAGTTTGTTAACTTTTAGAAAAATTTAAAGGTTACCATCGTAAAGAGCAAATCTTAGCCTATAAAAATATGTATTTTATTAAAGATCTACTAACAAATTGTGTCTTTAGCAGAACGATGAAAAAAGAGTGAAATTCATGCCATCTTGGGTTAAGTTACCGGAAAGTCGGACGAAACAGAATCCACATAGAGAGAAAGAAACTCTCGTCACAGTTATCATACGTGACATTTTTGGTGCTAAGTGTGGGGTTTCGTCAGTGAGAGACGTGGGTAGAAAAATCGGAAATTTTTTTTTTAAACAAAAAGTTGACGGGAAGGAAGGATGACACATCTCTACAAGAACAGCGTTATCTTCATAACTCTGTGCATGTAAGTACATTTTATATATTTTGTCGGGGAATCTATATTATCCTCCCTCGTGAATTAAACCATATTTTAAAGCCATTTCCATTACACGATTTACGCGAAATTGTCGAAGTTTTAATTGCGTTCGTTCCATTCTCCACTCCATCCTGTCGCGGTAAAATCAATACATTCAAAGAAAATATATACACATATACAGCAAACAGACACAACATTTTTTCTCTTCATACAACTAGAAGCTTTGAAAAGTCTGAAAGTTTTGAAATCGCTAATGAGCGGATTCGAGGCTGATCTTTAGGGGATTGATTCCACACCATGCTAAGGTCTACGGTCAATAACCGCTAGCTCCCTTTACGCACTCGACAATGAGAAGAAATTGCCAGATCTAGCCAGTCTAGGCAAGCCCTGGCTATTTCAAAACTTCGGACAAAAGACCATACGAGCGGATTCAAGGCTGATCTTTGGATCTAGCCCGTCTAAGCCAGCTGGGGTCATTTCAAAGCTTCGAAGTAACAAAAAAAAATACATACAATAAACAGATAAACATTTCTTTTCCTTTACTATAGAAGTCTGAAAGTTTTGAAATCGCTAATGAGCGGATTCGAGGCTGATCTTTAGATCTAGCCAGTCTAGGCAAGACCTAGTTATTTCAAAACTTCGGGCAAAAGACCATACGAGCGGATTCGAGACTGATCTTTGGATCTAGCCAGTTTAAGCAAGCTCTGGTTATTTTCAAGGCTTCGAACTAACTAACTAACTAACTAACAAAAAATACATTCAATAAACAGACAACTCTCAAATCGACAATGACTTTCAGACTTTTCCCGTGGTCAAAAAAGAGAGTGAGTAGTAGATCCACCGGGGATCTGAGTAAAATCGATTCAGAAATGGAGAAGTACGGCAATTTTGCCTAGTGCGAGGCAGGTCCATATTATGAAACAAAATTTTTAAATAATCAAATTTATGACTAGTTAAGAGAAAGAAAAAGATAGAGAAAAAGAAAATCCTATGACGTACTAATCTGCGAATTTTGTTATGCACAAGGAAAGGTGTTATAAAAATGTTATGCAAAAAAAAAATTAGATAAAAAATGGCGAAATACCTATCTATTGATCCAAGAAAACGTAGGAAGTTGAAAATTCGAGATACAACAAACATTTAAACGCTCAGCCATAACAAATTATGTTGAAAAGAAAATAATTACGTGTTATGTTTGGTTCAGATTTTTTTTCTTTTTATCTATTGCTATTTTTGTCTATTTCTATTGCAATCTATTTCATCAAATCTGTCCTCATATTTTCTTCGAGCAAATTTTAAGCTCGTTCGATAAATCGACCCATGTTATTTAAGAAGTACTTGAGATTACTCTCATTTCTGCTATCATGTGCGTAAGTTTCTAAGTCATTAGACAAGTATAAATATTCATAAACTAAAGTTTAATTATTGCAATTACATTGGCATAAAGTGCTCAAATGTTGGAAAGATAATTGAATTATTTAACAGCAAGTGCCAAAGCCTCTGAATCTCCCTGTTGATCACGCGAAACTACCTCTCAGTTGTACTCTAAGCAGCAAGTACCAAAGCCTCTGAATCTCCCTGTTGATCACGGGAAACTGCTTCTCAATTGTACTACATGAATTCAATATTTCAAAGATGATTCAACAAAAAAAGTACATTCAAGTGCTAAAGCTTCTGAATAATTAAAATGATTAACAAAACTACCACTAAATTTCTATGACTTAAATAATTCTTTATACATGATCTAAAATACGAGGGGTATTCAAAAAGTAAGTTTCCCTGTGTTGGGAAAAAAATAAAACACTAGTTTTAGGCTATAAAAATAATTTGACTTTATTCTTTTACGCTTAAACTATTTTTCTACGTAGTCGCCTTGGACTTCAATACATTTTTTGTATCTGTTTGCAAGCTTAAACAAACCTTCCTTAAAAAATGGCGTGCCCTGTTTTTGGATCCCCGATTTAACGACTTTTTCGATTTCGTCATTTGAAGCGAAGTGCTGGCCACCCAAACTTTCTTTTATTATACAATCCACCAAAAAATGTTTCTTTCGACAGCGAAAGATGAATAATAAAAACAGGCATGAAATTGAATATGGCTAAATAAAAGGGTAAGGCAAAGAAATAACGTATAAACGTTTCCTTACGATGCCGGCGAGAGTACAATACTTCAAGCCCCGCATAGACATGATCATTACGGCCTTCATACGCTTTAGTTGCGGCATTTGTGTTCCACAAATTGCATATGCTCTCAAAAGAGGAGCACACGCCAATACGTTTGGCAACGCTATTTTAGCGTAAATTTTAACCATATACATGATATTAAAGACCAGATAAGGACCATAACTAATCAAAAAAAGCAGCATGAGCAATTTCACGAAGTAAAACCCCTTTCTATCGTCCTGTACAACAAAAAAAATAGAAATATAAAAAAAAGAAGAGTAACTAATAACTCTCATGGTACTTCACTATACTTTTTTCCAGCATCAACGCATTCAAAAATTGATAATATTCTTATATTTACCACATGAGTTAAAACAAAACACAAGAGATTATTTTACAATTCAATCTTGGACTAATGATATGCAGTTATTAATTCTCAATTGTGTATATTAACAGTAATTCGATAAAGTAAACCGGTATAAAAAAAAATAACTATATTTGATGGATCCTTCATAATGATAGCAATTATTTGCGCTATTCTGTGAAAAATATTATTAGTGGGGGATCCCCTTATACTAATCAAGAAAAGATTGTCTTCAGAAAAAAAAAGCAACATCGACCAAGCGAAATAAAAACTATCGAAAATATACAAATACAACCAGCACAACAGAGGAGAATGTTCATCCAAAATCACCCGAGAGTCCAAAACAAGACCAATCGACCACCTAGCATAGAAGAAAATAGAATCCCAGTACTCCCGGTAGTCTACACACCACGCCAAGAAAACACGCACATGAAAAGGACGCAAACGTACCCTCTAGAACTTTTATGATCATGATATCAACCTTGGTCATCTGAAACCACTCCAAAATATTATCATTTAATACCTTGCAAAAACGAAAATTTTTAACTTTTAACACATATGTGAATTTTCCTTTCGAATTCTTATTTAGAGTTTCGGTGTTTATTTAATCAACTATTTATTTCATTTTCAGACGCATGTAACATAGCGTAATAATCCATAAAAATTCACAGTTTTGCAATCTCCGTAAATTTATATTTTTACTTCTACAAAACTTATATTATATATATTTTTATGCGAATTCTTGTCTAAATTAATTTTATGCGAAGGTTCATCTTAACCAATTTCTGTAATCTTGTACTTTTATTTTTAGAGCGAATTTTTGTCTATATCATTTTTATATTATACTTTTATTGTTGCAAATTTGTTATCAAATTTTGAAATCTTATATTTTTATGTGAATTTTTGTATAAATCATTTTTGTAATCTTATACGTTTCTTGTGCAAATTGTTATTTTAGCGATCTCATCGTCAAGTATTACGAAAGTCATACCCTTTTTAGCATATCGTTTTTTTTTTTGCGTAAACTTTCGTAAGACTTGCATACTACAGCGTGCGTCTTTTTGTAAAATTAATGTAAAAACCCTTGTAGGCTTCTGTACTATGTGCTCTGACCTCGTATGTGCTCTGACCTCTCAAACAGTCGCACGTCGCCACGACCACCGGACGACAGTCTACACTCCCATAAACCAAGAATCACTCACTCCCTACAGTGTATTACATAATTTTGCCCATTTCTATCGCGTCCTCTTTCTTTGGCTTAAAGAATCGCGACAGAGAATCCTCCATCATATAAAACGTCGCATTGGTGCTAATTAGATTTAACTCAAAAAGAGGGTCCACAGTCTTCGGGTCATAGATATTGCTAAAACTTTACAGGGATATTCTTCGGCGAAAACATGAGATACGTGTCTCGATGTTAGTGCCAATAAGCTCTAGCAACTGAGTTAAGGCCCATTTCTCAACTCCAGCTACATTTTTTTACCTGAACATCATTACCTTGTTCCGTCTACCTGCGCGAATAGGCGCTCGACCGACCCATCTACCTTCTAATCCCCTCTGTAGTTATTGTTCATGAAACAGCTACTTTTCATCATAAATCGTATATTTTTAAACGTGCAAATGAAGCAAGGAAACCTTTGATCCAGAAAAAAGGCCCTAAAGCAAGCAGAAGAGAAAAAAATTCACACGAAAAAAAAAGATAACACGAAGAAACCTGTAGTTGTGAAGAAAACGGCTATCGTAAAAAAGTGCCAAAAGTGAAAACTCAATCTTTGACGATTAAATTGATGAAAGAGTTGTCAGAAAATTACGCATTAGCTATCAGAAGAAATTTGAATAGTGTTGAAGCTACGCAAAAGAGTTGAATTCTTCCATAAGATTTCTACTGATACCAAGCTACAACATCAAAATTGCCCGATCGAATGGTACAAGTATCTCAAAGCTAAGGCACTCAAGAAAGAGTACAAACATCGTTCTGCTCTTTCTGCTGAAGTTCAAGAAGTATTAGAGCCAATGTACGAGGATCTCACCAAAACTGAACTGCTGGAACCATGTTTGGGTGGTCGTACATAAAATAACAATGAGTGCTTCAACAACTGTGTGCCTGCAAAGTTGCAGCATGTATTTTCAATGAAGGTTTTTGCTCAGTTTTAAAAATAATGGAGATGAAATTTTGATTATTATTATATTTTTTTTACAAAAAACGGCGAAAAAAATCGTATATTTTTTAACTTTTTTAACTGTCTAACGAACCATTTATAAAACTGTGCACGAATCTACAAACTAAAAGTACCTACACTATATACAAACGAGAAGCAATCAATTGTCATACTACGACTCGAGATCAAACTATACCACCATTAATCTTATATCAAAAAGTAAGTGAATAAATAGATTTAGTTTATATTCAATATCTCTCTCTGTCTGTTTCTTTCAATACTATTCTCACTATCTCTATAAATATATACATATATTATAGATAAATCCTTCTGGACCTCTTTGGTTCGCGACTATAAAAAGTCTTCAGTGAAAAGAGTTCCTCCTACCAACTACCTATACCTGGATACTGAATTCGGTTTACATTCGCTGTCCGGAACAGAATCTGTATTCTGATCCTGTATTCTGATCCTGAACGTATATGGATCGAATCCCAAGCTATTAGATGAAAGTCTAGGCTTAAAAATAACAATCGCTTATTATTATATAAATGTCGTAACCGACATTACAAATTTGGAGGCCCCGGAGAGATAAATCAATACGTTCTTTGTAAATTTTTCTTCTTCAATTTCTTATTTCATTTCTTATTTCAAGAATCTTGAATTGTCATTTGTCAAATATATATTATGAATTAAATTAAATATTATACAAATACTGAATAGTAATTCTTTGCACACCTAAAACATTCAAGATTAATGAAATTGTACTGTCTTAAAATTAATATTGTAAACTAAACAGAACATTAAAAAGAATACTAGCCGAATCAAAAAAAAAAATCACGAAATTTTTTTTGGCAACTAATTAAAATAAATACATGAACAATTACTTGTATTCTCATACAAGTAATTTCAATTTTTATGTATTTTATTCTAGTGTCTAATGAAGGGCAAAGGTATTTCACTTTAAAGAGAAAAAGAAAACCTATACCTACCAAAAATCAAAGATTAAGGAGAAAGAAAAAATTAGCAGACTTACTACTCCAAGAGAAAAATTTAAATGACAAAATAAATCGAAAAATTCAACAAGATACCAAATCTTTAAGCCTAGAAGAACAAATATTTGTCAATATTGCTTAGAAACTGGGTTTTGTGAATTCTGCAGAGTAAAGGGGAATCAAAGTTACAAAATACCAAGAAAAGATAACAATCAAATTATATGTATAAAGTTATAATTCATCCTGTTTTGAATAAAAATTCATTTTTATGAAATAAAAGTATTTTTTATTAAAAAAATAAATATATAACTATAATTTCACTCAAACTTTATAAAGTAAGGCACATTAAGAATACAAATATTTGACACACATTGAAATTGTGTTCATTAGCCAATTTATATACATGACACTGAAAAAACAGTCGGTGAACGACTGCAAAGTTTAAATTTTGCTGACCTAGGAAATTTCATACTTAAACCGCGATCTCTTATTGTCGAAACACTGACATAAGATATTCCGTATAAATACAAAAATAAATACATTTTTATTGAATGAAAACTACAAAAATACAGGATGAATGAATTCCATCACATTGGCTATATACCATTCGACAGATCGCGAAATTCTAAGAGCCTCGCGATCTATCGAATGGTATATAGCCAATGCGATGGAATCCATTCATCCTTTATATTCTATTAAAAATAAAACAAATTAATTTGAAAGCAATTATAATTATTACAAAAAACAGATTACAATTCTTTTAAAGAAGAGAAAAATAAGAATAAACTCACAACAAATATTATCACTGAAAATATTTACTAGCTGTGCATACAAGAGATTATATAAAAATTATCACATAAAAAATAAAAAGTATAAGAACAAAAAATAAATCAAAGAAGTAACTTACAAATCATAAAATATGTTAGACATGCAGAATATGAGCACCTGTTGCATTATTGCTGAGTTTGCATATTAGGGTTCAGTAGCACGACGTTCCATAGCAGGTCATCGTCACTGCACAATATTGAATAATATTTTTTTAAGCTGACATTAATCTTGACAACAACAAAAAAATAATAAATACTAAAATATTACTTCAATTATTTTATAATTTAATAATTTAATTAATTTTGATATTCTATATGAATCAGAACCCTACAACTAGAAGTCTGTCTAGTAAAGGCAATAAATTGCAGAAAGAAATAGACGAAAATTTTGATCCTTTTAAACCAAGAAGAGCTTTACGAAAAGAAGTTAACCCTTTTGTATCAAATACCGGCAATTTCGAAGAGAAAAAGAATCAAACACTCTCTATTACGAAATCTCCAACAAATAAAGTTAAAGAAAATAAAGTTGAAGGAAACTCAGATAGTGATTCTGAATTAGTCGTATTTTTACCGCATAAACATACAACAAAAAAGCCATTAAACTTAAAGCCACCTTTTATAACAATTGATTCATCACCTAAAAGTAAGTCTTTAGTCAAAAGTGAATTTAAATTGGTAATAACAAATAATATACCAGAAGACACTACAATGACTGTGCCAGTAAATCAAACCGTTTCTTTAAAAGATGCATTAAAAATTATTCCTGAATTTGATGGTTCAAATATACCATTAAGTCAATTTTTAGAAGGTTGTAATGAGGCTAAAGAAATGATTGATGGTAATCTAGAAAAAAATCTTTTTAAGCTTATCAGATCAAAAAATTTTAGTGAAGCTCGAGCGGCAATAACAGGATCGCGTTCCGAAACAATTGAAACATTAAAAGATTTTTTAAAAGATATTTATAGACCAACAAAAACTATACATCAGTTGCTTGGCGAACTAGGAAACGAATTCCAACGTGATAATGAAAGTGTAATTTCATTTGCCAATAGAATTCGCGACATATCATGTTTTAAGCGTGGTTTAAGGTCTGATATTGAACAACGAATCCGAGACACTGTAAATATTGCAGACATAATTAAAGAGGCAACTCAAATTGAAAACAATTAAAAGTATAGAATACTTTACGAGGTAGCACACCGAGGAAAATGGAATCAAAATCTTATAAAAATTTTTTTTCTATTCTCAAATTTGCCAGAGAGAAGGCCACGATACTCTAAGTTGCAGGAAGCAAAATAATAAGCTTTGCACATTTTGCAAACGAAACGGACATAAGTTTACATTCGTCACTCCCTATCCCCTAAGATAAAGAACATATATGAATCGAATCCCCAGTTATTAGACGAAAGTCTAGGCTTAAAAATAGCAATCGCTTATTATTGTATAAATGGCGTAACCGACATTACACTGGTATCATACTGAATCTAAATCACTTTGATTTTTTTGTTTCAGACAAGCCATTCGTGAGTTCTGATGGATCTATCTAGCCTATCCATTTTTGAGGCGTTACGTCTAACTGCAGTTTGTGTATTAAAATATTAATAAAAACGAAAAAAAATTTTTTTTTTATATATTTTAAGACTTTATTCATAAACCCAACAACTTTTATATCAATATCTACTACAGTTTTCCCAAAAAAAATCGCGAAAATAGCCTTTTTTCGAGCGCTCAAAGTAGACTGACCCCTAAAGCCAACATACATTGTGGAAAATGTTACAAAAAATATGTCGAATATGTGGACAATAAGATTTCATTTGAATTTTATAACAAGTTCATAGTTCATTTTATTGAAAAGTTATGAGCGATTGAAAATTATGTCAATTTTTAACACGTTTTACAACTCAAATAATCGCTAAATTTTAAGGCTCAAAATTTAGCCATGTTTGAGATCACTCATAACTTTTGAATGAAAAGTGTTAATAACTCGTTCGAGAGTGCAAATGAAAGTTATTAAGGCGGGTGGTAGCGCACCGTTAGCAAGTATGAGTCATGTAGACGAAGCCTAAGACGGTACACCGCGACTCTATATATTTATGTTTTTTGTATCAAAAGGAAAACTTTTTCATGCTAACATTTGCCATACGTATTAAAGCGGTTTTATTTTAAGATAGATATTATTTTAACTTCCTTACTGCCACCTATATGTGCTATTTTGCTCTTTTGGAAACACATGATTAAAATTTGTACTTTTAGAAAATAGAAAATTTTATAATTACTCTTTTGAAAAGAGTACATTTATTTTTTTGCTCGTTTGAAATAAGGGAACTAGCCACGTTCTTTCCTGTTATGAGGAAAAGAAAGTGCCTATTACATGGAGTCGGGAGTAAAATTAGTTATGGTTCAATATGTATGCTATAATGCTAAATAAGGCACCGGTTGTACATCATCGTGAACCGGAAAGAGTATGATCCCGAAATCTGAAATGTTCTCATATAATGAAATATGTCAATGAATATTTCGAACAGGCTTTATTCTCGAACGCATTCACTTTTTTTTAAAAAAAAAAGACAAAATTTATATCTGTATATTGAAAGCGTGAAGCCTTGCTTGTATAAGTTTTTAACCCTAAGAAGTCAATTGGAAATTTTTTCAGAGGTAAAAAGTACCATTTCAAAGTATATACTCCTTCAACAGTGTGTCGCGGCCAATACGTCATATTTCGCGGCACTGACTTCTTGCCAGGAGCCTGTGCGAGGCTCGGCCCTCGCGACTCCCACTCTAATCGCTCTCTTCCGTTTCTGCCACGGTGCTGATTGGAGCAACCTACGCAGCTAAATCGCACGCGGTTACCACGTGCGAAATTAATCTGAGTGTTATGCGCTGTGCCTCTCACACTGAACAGTTTTATATATACACATACACAGTATTTGGTTTAATTAAGAGAAATAAAGTTCACGAGTTTTTCTTTATGTAACCAGAGTTTTTTTTTTTTTTTTTACTAAATAAAACTCCTCCTTCGTTCCGGTTTGCATCGAAGCTCTGTCGATCTTCATATCGGCGGCTGACCGCGTTTCAATCGTAGGTCGCTTCGAAAACCTTCGCGACAAACATGCTGCCGAAACACAGTGGAAAAACGATTTAAAATACTTAACTTAGAAAAAATGTCCTCTTTTTGGCTTTTAACAATTAAAATATTTATTTCTCATAAAAGATGTAAAATTTATAGCATTTGTGAAGATCTGGAAGAAAGCAACAGAACGATCAAAAGGTAATTGTGCATCAAGTACTACTAATTCGTAAAACAATCAAGTGATGCTATTCAGTAGCTCCATCGCTTGATAACCTGGTCTCGTCTGGATGCAGTACCTATACTACTACAAAACATAAATATCTTCTACTATATTGAAGTCAAACCACTTTTTCCGTTCTTCGATTCTTCGGGCCTCAGGTTCTCCGAAGCTCACTTTTTGATGTATTATAACTAATTATTTTATTAATTAGTATGACCAATTTTATAGTTTTTTTTTTACATATATACCGTTTGGGTAGCACCTCATTGCAGATGATATCTCGCCGTCCTAAAGATGTTCCTCGCCACCTGAACCTCTTCTTCGGGGACACCCCTTCAAATTTCACATATTGTTGATTCAGAAGGTCGCCTTTCTCGTAGATGATATCTCGCCGTCTTAAGGATATTCCTGGCTACCTCGATATCTTCTTCGGGAAAACCCTTTGAAATCTCATACATTGTTGGTTCATGTTGTGTCTTCACGGGATAAATTATGTGGGTTGGTTGACTAATAGAGTGATTCACGGATAATATATATATA
>UELV01094766.1:0-17022 GCA_900490015.1 Megastigmus stigmatizans | reverse complement strand
ACACTTCTCGTACGGCGTGTAAAAATCAGTCCGGGCGTTTTACTAGCGCACGCACACGCGTTGGCTAAGACGACAGCCAAGTATCCGATTACGCGTGTCGAGGTCAAGTCGTTTACCATGCACACAGGCATACTTGGCGATACTCTGGATAACATCATTCTTGGTCAGCTGCCGAAAAGAATCGTTATTGGATTCGTCGATAACAAAGCGTTCAATGGAAATCGCAAATTTAATCCGTTTAATTTTCAACATTTTTCTATAAACTATCTGTCTCTGTACGTAGATGGTACGCAAGTGCCGAGTAAACCGCTACAACCTCGTTTCACGGTGGCCAATAATTTATACGTTGATACTTTTCATACGCTATTTTCGGAAACCGGAATTCACTTTCTCAATGAAGGTAATGGAATTAATCGTTTCAATTATTCAAAAGGCTTCTTTTTGACTGATTTTGATCTTACACCAGACTTGTCGGCGCATTGCGCAACGCATTGGAATCTCGTGCTTTCGGGTAGCATACGTTTAAAGGAACGATTTGAAGAAGCTCTGCAGAGCACGATAAACTGCATTGTTTATGCAGAGTACGATAACGTGCTGGAGATCGACTCGAGCAGTCAAATCGTAACGGATTTTAGCGCCTAAGATGGAGGGGGGGGGGGAAAGGACGGATATATACACAATGTTTGGTGAGCAAGCCGCCACTCAGTAATCGTTCGCCCCTTGCATTTCATCATGGACTTCGTCATTGACATACAGGGCGACGCGAAAAAAAGTTTTTACCGAAAGAAGTTGCGGTAGTGTCTCTTCAAGAACGTGTGATCGGACATTGGGTGGTGTCACCACCGTGTGTTTTCTCGAAATTGCCGTGCGATGTGCAACAAACCAATAATTATTGCACGCATGAGGTGCACAGATTTGAATGGTACGATGGACAAGTATCGCTTGTAAAAATACTATATCTGCTGCGTGATATTGTTAAAAGTGCGAAAAGAATTTATGTGCGCGGTTGTGAAAAAGCAAGTTTTATAGAAGCAGTGACGGGGCGACGCGTGATAAATATTGAAAAATATCAAGCGCCAACGTTTCAAAAGCTTGAAAATCATTCCCGAATGTATGTGTGTGTATTGCACATGCGCAAACAAATTTTATGTATAAAAAAGATTTTTGTGCGCTGCGACGGGCACAACAAATAAGAAAGTGGGTGTATACACTTGTGTCGGAGGATTGGAAGAGCGTACCATTTATAAATACCGAGATATTCTATCAGTCGGTTTTGCGCTACGAGCAGGAGCAGAGACAGCGCAGTGTGAGTTTCGACGAAGCGGGTACTGGCTCCGGTGACGAGCTCGACCTTATCGAGTTTGAGACGAGTGAAACAGCAACCGCGGAGGCGGAGGACGACGACGACGATTTTTACGCTTTTTGGTAGCCCCGTAGCGTTTAAAAAAAAATGAACACGCATCAGATAATGCGAGTACTCCAGAGAATCAAGGCAAGTGCAATAGGTGTTTATCCGGCTGACCGTATACCTAAAATTTTAAGTTTGCCTGCTGCCATAATCGCGAACATGGATTCATTGGCTAAACCGGGGTGGCACTGGATTGCAATTTTCATAGATAAAAAACCAATGGAACGTATTTTGACAGCTATGGAGTCGCGCCCTACATCAGACAGCATCTCGATTGTCTTGGTGTGTGGAGGGTATTGCATCGTGTTTTTGTATCATTTGTGCAGCGGTAATTCTTTACGCTCGTTTTGTCGCGTCTTTGGATGAAATACGCATCGCAACGACGAAATAGCTTCAAATTTTTATAAAAAGCTTATAAATAGACGAAAAAATAAAAAACAGTGTATAATGAACATTTTTCAACGAAAAAAATTTATTGGTAGAGGTTTCTGTAACCAAACGTGTACTGCGATGCCGAAATATATATAAAAACTTGTTTTATATTCAATATCTGTATTATTCTTTATATTTTAATCGTCATGTATCTTATGTAATTTTTATGTACACTTAGTTTTATAATTATTAGAATATAAAATGTGAAATTTACATCTTTTTTCTTGTGTGACGTAATCTCACTCATTTAACCATTAGTTTTTTCCTGTTTGAGTCCCCATATATATACGTATAATATCTTTTGTCAGTCATACTTGCATCATTCTTATTTTAATACTTAATATTTCGTAAATATAAGTTTCTCATATGAACGTATTTTTATCTTGCATCTAATATTATACTTTTATTCAAAGCAAACTCATGCATATATATATATATATATATTCTTATTATTCAATTCTACGAAACAAACTAGTAACCGTCGCATTCCTGTGTCTTGTCATCTTATAACGGTCATTCTTTTATCTTAGCAGCCCACACACAGCTGATGTGACCTTGCAACTAATATTTCGCTGCGCGGTTTCTTTATATGTAATTTAATCTCGATAAAAAGCTGTAACCGCTATTCTTATATCTTTTCCTATCCCTTCTTCACGTCATCTTATATATATATTCTTATTATACAATTCTGAGAAAAAAACTAGTAACCGTCTCATTCCTGTGTCGTGTCATCTTATAACGGTCATTCTTTTATCTTTGCCGCCCACGCACAGCTGAAGGGGGAGTGATCTTGCAACGTAATATTTTCGCAGAGCGGCTTCTTTATATGTAATTTAATCTCGCGAAAAAGCTGTAACCGTCATTCTTTATCTTTTCCTATCCCTTCTTGACGTCGTCATCTTATAACCGCCATCATCTTATAACCGTCATCTTTTTCCCCACCCCCACCTTTATACAAGCAGCTCGCAAGAACCCAAATCGCTCCGGATTTTTTTGTTTATACTTGAGATAATCTTAATTGTCTATTTACACAATGTTAAAAGGTACATGTTTATGTAAATAGACAATTAAGATTATCTCAAGTATAAACAAAACAAATCCGGCTACGGGTCAGTGTGACGTCAGTTGTTATGTCTCTCCATAGTAGAACTCTACTACTATTGCAATATCTCGGCTTCTAATGAATAAAATGTTGACTAGCTTTCAAAGAGGAGATATTGTAATCATCTTTGATGTAAATAATAAATACCCACTAAGGCTTTTCCAAATTTAAAATATCGAATTTTTAAAAAAAAAAATTAAAAAATTACGTATTTTTTCCGTAAAATGAGGTATAACTTTTTTAATTTGACGTTCAGGTCAATTCTGGCACTGGCATTTGAAAGATGAGACTTTATACTATCGGAAACATTGTATTTTGAATTTTTCCCAGGATGTTTACATTAAAAATTATAGCATCGAAAGTTGATAAGAAACGTTAATGGGTTAATGCAATACCTATGTTATCATTTTTCTGCATATTTTGAGATTAGAATTCATTTTTCGCATATATTTCGAGAACTGCTCTAGCAAAAAAGATCAAATTTTTTGACATTCCTAGAAGGAATCGACTTTTCGAAATGTATTCGTAAATTTCTTAAGAATCTCATTTTTTTATGTTATCTTGTATCAGTAGTTCTATATCAAAGCCTAATATTCCGCATCAAAGTATTAAATACTTCGTTGAAATAATTTATTAATAAAATTAGTTCCCCATTTATATGCAAAAATTTATGTAATTAAAACGTGCAAATAAATACAAAAATCTTAAAGATTAACTTGCGCTTAAAATGAAGGATAACAAGGGAACCTTAATTGTTCTATCTATCTTCCATGCTAGAGCTTCCTAGCAGATTATCAAGGTAACTAGAGAGGTATGGCGTTACATCCGTCGCTAGATACTAGTTAGCCTAGATACTACTTAGTCTGTATATTGAATTAAAAAACACAGATATTCTCACATTGCAGAAAAAGAGGGGAATATCCTCTAAGAATGCCTTGACTCGTGGTGATCGATAAATTCACTTTCATATTTTAACTATTAAAATGATTTAGATTAAATAGTTATAATGAAAAATATATGATTGAATTGATTCGTTCTCATGCATATGATAATAGTTCTGTTTGGACAAGCTAACTCGGATTTTCGCGCGGGATGTTCAAAATATAGCCTCAATTATAGTCAAAAACAGTATTTTTGCACTCCTTGGATATAAAACCTGACAATTAAATCAGGTTAAAATTCATAAGAATACCCTGGTTTGGTGTTTTACTGGAAGCTTATTGACCGGTGTTATTAAACACCTTTTTTAATTTATAATTGATATGACGTCCATTATCTCAATATGTTTTTATAGGTGAGTATTGGAAGAAATATCTTGCAATGTAGAGTACCATTGAATTATGTTAAAAATGTAACCTTGAAAAGAAGCTTACACAAAGGAGCTTGAAACATCAATAAAATACTGCTTTTAGTGTTATTATTTAACGATTGCTATTCCATTGGCTCGTAGGGGTTGTTAATATCTAATTTGAAATAACTTGTTTGGCTACACAAGTGATAACATCTAAATTTTTATATTAAAGTGTTTGTTATTGCGTTTTATCTTGGAAATATAAATCTTCATTTTAAGAATAATATTTGATAAATTAAGATTATATTTTTTTATATTTTTTGGAAATGTAGACTTTCATTAAATTATTAATTAAAACAATTTATTATTAACCTTTTTTAGAGTGGCAAGCTCAAATTATGACTTAAAAAGTACTTTATAAATTCCAGAAATAACATAGCGTTGACCAGTGAATCATACAAAATGTCTACAAACACTCAGTTTGCAAATCCACCGCCAGCTATCAACTTGCCAAATATGTCTGTTCCACCGCCAATAGCTCCTAATTTGTCAACTCCACCTCCAGCGTTGACAATGATAAATACGTCTGCAAATTATCAGCACCGATATCCTAATCATAGAGAAATAAATCGTGGATTTTTCAAACCATTCAGACCGTATCATGCTCCTAAACTTCTATCTAGTGGTCAAGAAGCTTTACAAGACGAATTTGATGGAAAAAGACTTCGCAAGTCAGTTATGCGTAAAACTGTTGATTATAATTCAGCAATTATCAAAACATTAGAGGTAATGATTTAAGGATAAAATAAAATATATTTTTAATAAATACTAAAAACATGCATACTCGTTTATAATTTTTAGAACCGTATTTGGCAGCGTGATTATAGAGACCGAAGATCTCTTCAACCAGATGTCATATACTATCCTGATCTCCTACCACCTCCTAGTTATATTGATAATCCAATTAATGCGGTGACTACTAGATTTGTTAAAACTGCTACGAATAAAATGCGATGCCCTATTTTCTGTATGGCTTGGACACCTGAAGGAAGGCGTCTTGTTACTGGGGCATCTAGTGGAGAATTCACTTTATGGAATGGTCTTACATTTAATTTTGAAACAATCTTACAAGTAAGTATAATTTACATCATGATTTATATGAATTCAACCATTCAATTATCGGTACAAATCTATATGCAACTATCAGTTCAAATTAGAGATCGCTGCCTATTCATTGCGACGTAACTTCCTTAAAATTAATTATAGTTTCAATATATTACTGTAGGTTTTTTAATAATTTGATTAATTTTAATGAAATTTCAAGTGGATATCCCAATACACATAGAACGAATTGTATATTACTTATTAGCACTATAGAATTATTTAATGAAACAGACTTACACGCTACTTTTTTTGCAACTCATACTAAACTTCGTTTTATCCCTTGGAAAATATTAAAAAATAAATACAAAGAATGATGAGCAGTAATTAAAATGTGATTACTAAAAATTTTTTAAGCGGGTAACGAAAAATTGTTGAAGCAAGGAGCGCAGCAATTTAGGGATCTTCATAACATATAACTGTTTAAATCACAAAAGCATTAAAATTTTAAAATATGACGACAGGCAAACCTTTAAAACTTACTGAATACTGTGACGAATTCCTGGTTGAATTTCTGGGTCATTAGTTACTTCGTTAATTCGTTAACACGCTCGATCCGACGGCACGCGATCAGAGTGCACGTGTGTGCTAGCGAGACAATGACGATTGCACTGGACTGTCGGCTAGTACAATCTTGTATACCTAAAGAGAAATAGAGAGCTGCCTTACTTCGTTTAAAGCAAGTTGAGTGGGCAACTTGACTGCGTGTGTGCTTTACGCGCGATTTCGGATATGGCCTTTTTGATTAGCGTTGGAATTGTAATTTGCAGTGTAAATTTATACACGGTAATATATGCGAAATTTTATGATGATTTGATGATATGGGATCACGTGTGAGTGTGTACGTATGTGTGTATGCATGTGTGTGTGTATATGAGCTATTGTGAGACTCTAACATTCCGCCCACCTCGTTTAACTACAAACGATTACAAATTGATGTGGGAGAACAAAAACGCGTTACAATGTGAAACAGTGTCATTGAAGTTAAGTAAATAAAATTAGATATACAGATAGTACATACGGATTTTAAAGCACAAAATTTACCTTGTAAGACGCAACTTCAGTATGCAACAGTTTGACGACTTTGCTGATGAGTCGACGCCTGGATAGACTTTCACCGCGCGCCCTATTGGCCAACGCGTAAGAGCGGTGGCTTTATGTCGGATTATCATGATGTTGCCGGCCTTGACAGACGGACGAGGGTTTTTCCATTTTACCCATTTTTGCAATTGCTAAAGATAATCAGCCGACCAGCAATCCCAGAAACGTTGAGTTAATTTCTGCATACGTTGCCAGCGTTATAATGGAGACACGTTCTCGTCAGTGATGCGAGGCTCTGACACGAGGAAAGGCAATTCAATAATTAAGAAATGAGCGAGAGTGAGGACGAGTAGATCGGAAGCATGTTTAGGTAATGGGGTGAGCGGTTGTGAATTTAGACATGCCTCAATTTGACATAGTAACGTGGAGAATTCCTCATATGATAAAATCGATTCGCCAACAAGACGTGCCGATCAGTTTAAGGTTTATTTCTATTGAGCGTCTGAAATCTGAATCAGCCACATGCATGAGTCGAAATTCGGCATTTGTGGTCTGATCACTGGTGAGGCTAAGACAATGACCATGGCGAGAAACGAAACGTTTCAAAGTATCGATGAAGCACGCGGTGCCATAGCTAGCGACGACTTCGAGATATACAGCTTTCATTCGCATGCACACGAATACGGCAAAATACCCCTTGTACGACTTATATCCGCGATGGCGACATGTGCGAAGCTAGTATTGCCCAGCATAGTCTATTTTGAAATGAGCAAAAGGTCGAGTAGGTTGGACTAGATTCGCCGGTAAATCGTCCATCAGCTGGAGCTCTTAAGATGCTCTTAAGTTGCACAATTGCGAATAAGCACTTTCACCCTGTGCTTCCCCTTGACTATACAAAATAAACGACGATCTAATGCTAATGAGAGTTGGATTCCACCGTGCAGGGATAGATGATAGCAATAACGAATTACTAACTCCGTAAAAATGCTGGAAGCGGGAGGGATTATTAGGAACTTCGCATCGTCACTTAATGTGGAGTGTTTCAATCGACCGCCTATCCTGATCACTCCATCTCTATAAACAGGATATAAGTTTTGAAGGCAATGCCCTTTAGGAAGAGATTGCCCTGCTTTCAAAACTTCAAGTTCCTGACTAAAGTAAACGGGAAATAATGGGGCAAACTTTATCTAAAAACGACGTCTTTTGAAGTGAGCATCTTACGAAGCGAAGTATATTAACAGTTATACGAACAGCTCCCTCAACGAAAAATACTGCGGAAAGTTCCTTAGTGACTTCAAAGGCTGTCACACCTGGACCATACCATAGCGAATTCTCGTAAGCGCCAGGAACCACACCACTACAAATCCAGATTGACTAGTTCTTCTACTAAATCGACGTGATTTGCTAACCATTTCCGCAACTTAAAAATGACAACAAATTGCCCACCCGCTCCTATTTGGCTCTGGCTCCACTTAACCCATTAATGCGCAAATGCACATTTTTGTACACACATTTTCAAGCATAGAATTCTATTGGAAAAACAAAGTCATTTTTATCCAAAATCCTATACAGGGGGTTTTCGAGGGTGCTCTTTCCGAATCTGCAACTTATTTACTTATGCACACAGGGGTATTTTGGGTCGCTGATTACGAATCTGAAATCAGATTTTGGAAATTAAAAATGAAGTGAAAAATACGCTGAAGCTATATGAAAAATAAAACAGCTTCTTAACATTTTCCGCTCCAAACCTCTTTGTCAAATATTCTACCAGCTTTGTATTAAACAAATGAACCGAATTGGCATCGTGTGTAACTTTTTCCGAAATAAAAACATAGTTTATGTGCGGCACTTTTTCATCTTTTCGCAAGTTATCACGTACGGATGCAAAGTTACTTGGTTACTTGCCCAGTGTACGTAGCATGTATAGTTTTCGGCAAAATCTTAACAAACAACGAATTCACCATTGCACACCGATTCTTTCTTCTTAAGTAAGCAGCTTGTGACTTGGCTAAGAAATCATGCTTCAAAAGGTTTGGCCAATCTTTTTCTATAGATTTGAGAAATTCGTTACTACTCACGACTTGTTCGGTGATGTCACATCTGAAATAAAAATTTCACCGTGATACATGAAAAATCGGAAAACATATATGAGAATTAGGAAAAATTGAAATGTTCTATACCTGTCAGTACTGGTCCATTGAGTGTAAGGAATTTCTTGAATATTATTATAATCAAGTTGTTTCTTTAACCGTTAAATGATAGCTTGTATACCTGGGCATACGCGACAAGTCGATAAAAAACATGCAGGTGTTGAAATTTTACATACTGAAGCTTTTATTAAATTATCACATTTTTCAACGAGAGAAATTTCATGCTTCTTCAATTCTTTATTCAATCCGAATAACTTGAGTCTAATGTTCTGATGAATCTTATAAACACAAACGTTGTGAGTACCACTTTGACCTTCTGCGATGCATTCAGGTGGTTTGTGTTTTTGGAATCTTGTGAGACCTATCTTAGCCTCCGGAATTTTTTCTTGATATTATTCATAGAGATCTTTCATGTTAAATAATAATAGTCTTTTCTGAACTCGAATCTTTTGGCCATCTTTGACGACGGAAATACAATCTTTCATACCAGGCATCACGCGACTAATATCATCTGAAAGATAGAAATTCACTGCGTTCTCTCGTGTTGATTCAGAAAGTTTCTTTCCTTTTTTCTTCGGAGGTTCTGAAGCAAAACCAGAATTTGCTGCCAAAGCCTTAGCTCGAAACACCATACGACGAGATACATTGAACTGTCGGCGAATTTTTTTCGTACTCCAATCAGCAGGTAAAGTGGTCAGTACTTTAATTTTTTCGGATCGAGTCTCTTCTTTCGAAAGAACTTCCTTGATAACATTCACATACGTTTAATTCAGATCTTCAGAATCAACAGTACTTGTAATATTTCCATCAATCCAATTATTTATTACTGTCTTGATGGACTGTTTATCTTTTTTTGTAAGTTGATCTGAGGGACGTTTCTTTATCGGTGGTTCACCGAGATCGTTCAAATTCTTTTGTTCATCATCAACTTCAAAATTCGGATCAAAAATTGCATCACCAGCGTCAGAGAAGTCCTCCGGGTCGCTTACTATTTCGTTTTCACATACATCCACACAAACGTTTTCAGATTCTTTCATTTTCACTACTTTTTCATTCGATATTGAATTCAATTCGCTTTCACTGAGCTTACAAATTGCTTTTTCACATGGTTTACACATGTACAAATTGATAAATTTCTTAAACTTAGCGTTTCGTTTCTTCTGTATCAGTATTAGATTTGATCGCACGTGATTGTACTTTGCTTTTTTCAAAGGATTACAACACTCATTGATAGGTCCCATCGCGCGTATCAAACTGTTCTGAACAATTCTTCACATACAACTAGTACAATTTCAAACTAAAAAACAATAACAACTCTATGGATTATACACGATGTGCTAAGTGAGAACTACTACGCTATCTGCAAGACGCGACCTGCCAGCACCAAGCCAGCGGCTCGCGTTTTTTGTTTATATCGATGTTTGTAAACAAATGACTATCGGGGAGTCGAATTTTTTTGCGAATTCTTATAGTTAAAGGTCCGAGGAATATTTTGCGCCCAGAATCGAAAGAATCGAAGCATGAGATCATTATTAAAAATTCAATTGTTTACTTAATAGTTATAAATAAATAGGTAAATGGATAAATTTACAAATATTGTTTATTTCATTTGAAAATATAAACTTCTAAGAATCTCTCATAAAATTTTCATAACATTTCATTGAAAAGTGTTCGAATAATTAATTTTTTAATTAAAAGTAAGTAAAATATTAAAAAATCCGTATTAACAATAAAAATTGAAATTTCGCAAAATCCTTTGGGGGTATATTTAGTATTGGTATAAGCATTCATTTGATCTATGTTTCATAAAAATCGATGACCTAGTGGTTTTTGGGGATGCTCACTTCACGTGTTTTGTCTCAGAATGATGACATATTAGTCACAGTATATCACGGATCTTGTGTTACACCCGCTAGCAACGAACGAGGCACCATACCAAAGGAATATCATACCAGCCTGTTCAGTGGACATCGTGGTATCGAGAAAACCTATAGACGAATAAGAGAAAGATTCTTTTGAACCGGAACGAAGTTGAAGAATTCATTCAACGCTACCCCACTTGTCAAGAACAAAAATTAACTAGAATTCGAACCAAACAACCCATGACAATTACCGATACACCCACAGAAGTATTCACCAAATTGGTCATCTACACGGTAGGTCCCTTACCTATGACAGCCAATGGAAATGTACACATTTTAACCATGTACTGTTTATTATCAAATTATTGCCTATCCGTCCCCATACCAAACACAAAACCCATAACCATTGGTGACGCCATAGTGAATTATTTCATAACATAATTCGAAGTCCCCAGAATATTTCTAAATGGTAGAAGCCGAAGTTTTCAAAATAACTGATTGCAGGAATTATCTAATATTTTTTTATTCAAATTAGTCACCACTACGGCATTACATCAATCTAATGGATTATTAGAACGGAGTCTGCAATGCTTAATAACTTTATTAGAGCTAAAGCAGCCATCAAACAAGATTGGGACAAGGGTGTACCAATCGCCGTGTACGATTAGAATACATCTGTGCGCGCCTCCACTGGTTTCACGTCATATGAAGTCATCTTCGGCAGGAAAGCTCGATCCCCAATTAAAATCCCAGATGGATTTAACTTAGAAACATATAACTAATTAAATATTTAATCGACATCAAAACTACTGCCCGAGATAATTTAGTTAAATCCAAACATAAATCTAAAATCTATTATGATAAAAATATACGACCTTAAAACCTAAAGGTAGGAATGCCAGTATATGTAATCCGGGAACCCCGAAAAGGCAAATTAGATTCATTTTATAATGGAATTTTTACTGTAAGAAAATTACTAGGAAACAATAATGACTTAATTGAATCAACCAACGGCAAGTTATTACTAAAACATATTGATAAAATTAAAAAGGTTTACACTTAATACAACATGACCCCACAATAAATAACGCGAAACAATTCCTTTGTTACAGATTGTGATACAAAGACCAAAAGGTCACAGCTACTATACCTAGTCACACTACTGACAATTGTAGCACGGTGTCACTCCGTTTCTTACCATCTCGAGAAACCTATAAGGTCCTCTCTTTTGACAAAAACCCTTAAATTTACTATGAATATATTGGCGAGTCTAAATTAATAAGAACTTAGTGGAAAATATCCATCACCCTAGATTGTCAAAAATTATACGACCCAACCAACTGGAGAGAACTGCAACTCATCGAAGGATATAACGACTGCTTACCACTTTTAGTTGCCGAATGTCACTCTCGCATATTTGTGTACAGATTACGTGACCAGATTGAAACAGAAAAATTATTCCGAGAAGACATTTTAAAGTTTTTCACCCCCATTACCTGTAAATTAAAAACATCTAACCCTTCCCATCACACAATAAGAAAAATAACAGCCCTAGAATTTATAGGATGAGCCAGCCGGGAACTTTTCTGAACCATGGACGCAGAGGACCGAAATCAAAACCATTTTCCCGGGGACTAATCCGTTCTCGAGATATAAGCAAATAAAACTTTCATCTGACGCTCGAAAATAAGAGTATTCATTTTACAATAATAATAGTTTTGCAATATAAAATTTCTAATGATATAATGATCGATATAAAGCAAAATATATATTACGCTCTTCATGCAGCACACGCCACGCAAGGCCACGCGGTGTGAGGCCGTGCATGGCGGAGGAGTGGGGTTACAAGAAACTCACGCACCGAAATAGTAGCAGCTGGCTGTAAATTTTTCTACAACTCTGTCCCGAATTGCGCATCATGCACCTGCTGCGAAAATATAATCACACTGTAGCAAATACCGCAGCAATTTGTAGCCGATTTTGCTGCAGAGGTGCGCTACCTTTTTTGCTGCAGCAGTCTGATGCAAAAATAGTCGCAGATTTTTCTCCGTGTACCTGCAGTCGTCAAATAACGACAGTCCCGTCACGCGGAAAAACAACGTCAGCAGAGTACGAGCGTCGACTGGCTAGAATCATAGTCGCCTTTGCCCGCGTAACGTAACGCTTGGCAATATTCCAGCGTCACGTACGCTGCAGTTAGGAAATACGTGACTGAAAATACCCATCTACAGTTAAGAACGCTCATAGGTCCTGGGTCTAAGGCTGGTTCCCGGATAATTATAAACAATAATTATCTTATAACTCACGCGCACCGAGTACATCTCCCGAACGTAGTCCGGTTGTAACAAATACTTCTTTAATTTAACTCGTTCGTGGTTATACGAGTCATATTATTACTCGTGAAATTCGGGCCTGCTGTGCTGTACGAGTCGTATATAATTCGTTTATAAAAATTCTATTATTTCATATAAGTGAGACCAATAAATCACTAGAAAATTACATTTGATGTAATTGATTAGGCTGTTTAGTATGTACTACTTGCTACCTTATATGTCTTACTTTATAAAAGATTGCTATACCCATTTAATGTAATTAAATGAATCAATAAATAAATAATCCCTTATTCAATTCCCTTTATAAATAATCCATGAACGTCATCGCGAGATGAATTGCGCGCGCATCCTATACATAGTCGGCAGTGAATACTGTAATTTGATTGGCCAGAATTGGACAGAGCATATTAGTGTAAAGCGAAATAAAGATTTAACCCATTAAGGCCTGAACGGACATTTTTTTTTACTTTTTTCAACGGCTTTATTTGGTATAAAATCGAACTTGAAAAAATCGACACAATACATTTCCGATGTAAAATTGTCTGAACTTTCGATGTAGGCATTCAGAATTTAAAAAATGCGTATTAAAGTTATATTTGTTTATTTAACAAAATACACGAAATTTCGAGTGAACAATTTTTTTCATTTGGTTTTTTTGTACTGAAATCATCGGTAGATTTCTGTGGTTAGAGTAATTTTTTCGTCCATAAAGCCCAACCTTTAAAGCCTCGACGGAATAATATTACTTGAGCAATATATTCTAGCCACGCACAGGATCCTAACCAAACCATATGATGGATTTTGCTTTAAGTCTGAAAATGTCTGTAAAAGACTGCTTGAGGAACTAATGCTATTTATACAGGCTGTTAACGAACAGATTATCACTTTCGACGGAATCGGGTAGAGCGAAAAATTCTAACAAAAAAAACATTAAGAAACTTTTCGATCCTCTCGCTTCAAACTCTACTGTACATAGCTCCTTGTTATTTTCAAGTGCTTTTGAGCAGCCCTTTCATTCCATCGTTAAATAATGCGGTGGCAATATTTGCAGCAACTTTAACAGTATTGTAGTTAACAAATACTTTTTTTGGTGTCAGTCTCCAAAGAACATTATTAATACATTCATTGGAGTTTTATGTATGACCTGCAAGGCAGCACTTGAGAAGACTCACAGATGTCATTTTGATGAATAAAGGTCTTATTGCATTCATCACTGTCGGTGGTAAGCTTTTTGCATGGTGGAAATCTGAAAGTGCGTTGTTGGCTATAGTAAGCTGGTACTTATACCATGCCTTTTTGCCACGAAGACATAATTTATGTTGTGGAGCTTCATCCGTTGAGCTTATATGGTACCATATAGCCCAAAGATCTTTCATCATGCTAGAAAGAGAAGTTGGATTGGTTCGAATGACTCCACCATAGTATATTTGCATTTTAACGATCCAAGGGTGCACAACCCACGCCGCAATTCCAGCTATCTCCGCGTGCACGACCTGGCGTCGAATCGGTCCTGGTTGGCTCACTCAACGAGCTCCATGTGATCTGCGCACCGTTTGTTCCTCTCTCATGAATCGCCCTAAGTTTGCACGACCCCATTTCGTGAGAGTGCGCGTCGTTTCATGCTGCTTCTTCGGCACAGCAAGCCGTGAGCAGACACGACGTGGCGTTCACGCGCGTGCAACGAGCAATAACAAAGTGTGGCCAGTTCAAATCTCACCTCACGCAATGCACGCGAACGCCAAAACGTTTCGCCCAATCTAAACTCAAACGCTGAGTGATACGGTGCGGTGCGAAAGTGACTGCCTCTGCTCTCTCACTCAGACATCTCCCAATTGCTGTCACGGACGGGTGCTGACGGACCTTGGTGCTGTGGCTGCGTGTTCTGCCCTTTCCACTGTCGCACTGCTGTACTCGACGGACTGCTGAACCCCCTTTTTACGAGCAAGCCACACGACCTTAAGGATTAGCACAGGGAAGTATCGCACAATTGTACCTTCTGCTGCTTTTAGCGCGCTTGGCTACTACTGCACCTCTACGTTGTTGTTGTTTGAGACTGTTTAACTGCTGCTTGTAGTTATTTCTCATGCTAAAATTGTGATTTGGACCTTCTAGCACAACCTGAATCGAGTAATTCGATTCCCTTCTGTTTGCAAAGGATTAACTTCTTCCATTAATTTTGCAAAAGGTCTTTTATTAGTAGTTTTCTTCTTGTGTTTAGTATGAAATAAAAGTGTGAATCGATGCATAAACTGCATCAAATTTGTTTGTTCCAACGTACCTTCCTAAAGCGTTTCCAACTTCTATTTCATCATAAAAGATAAAAATTGGTAAAACGATGTCTTTTGAATTATTTTTAGAATATTTGCTGTACCATAAATCAGCTTGAAGGACGTTTGATATAAGGTAACGTTCTTGAGGTAACTTCCTCGTGTAGCCTAATATCTGATCGTGCAATCCAGGTATTTCCAAAATAATTTTAGTGACTTATGCAGAGCGCATGCACCATACAGCCATGTCCAAGTTAGACGTTCTTCATTTTCAATAGTTTTTCCTGACAAAGTCTCGCCTATGATTTCTTCATGATCGACAAAATGTTTTGTTTTCGACAAAGTTAATCTTTTACGCTCTGTTAATACTGGATCGAATATATTACTGTACTTGTTAAACAAACGATTAGTTACATCAAAAACAAGTTCTACGTCGTTATTTTTTTCTTTCTTTTTTTTCAATATTTCTGTAAGATCATTTTTCAGGGAAGGTAAGTATAAATTACGAATAAAGTGATCGATAAAATCTATTATGACTTGAACAACTTTTGTCTTATACGTGGAATCACCATACAATGTAAGAAGTAATGATAATATATAATTTAAAAGAACAAATACATCCATATTTACAAAAAACAAAACGTTTATTTATTGCCGAGTTAAATATACAATACTTTTTAATTATACAAAAATTGAAAAATTGAATACTTTTTCGTACTACGTTAAAACTTAAGAATTAATTAACTTTTGTAGTTTGATGACAAACTTTGTGACCGACATATTGGCTTTAACGGGATTTATTCCATATATTAATTTTCCTATCAATTTCCAAACGTAATCGCACAAGATTGGTAGCATTCGAAGGGCAGCAACACATTTATAGCAAGCTTCGATATCTTTTAGCGGATCAGATTACGCATATTTTTCGTGGTTTAATACTACGTACATATTCGTAAATTTTCAATTTTCTCGCAAAAAATAACGTACAGGTAAATTAATTCTGCAGTATTAATTCGTACAATCGACGTTTAAATTGCTCTTTTTCATTTACTATTTGCTCAGGTTCCTAAAATAAACATCAAGGCGCGCGGTAGCGCGCCGTTGACAAGTATTAGTCATTGCAGACGAAGCTTATGGCGGCGCACCGCGACCCTATTATACTTTGAAATAGTACTTTTTAACCTACAAAAAATTTTCAATTGACTTTTTAGGGTTAAAAACTTAAACAAGTAACCATTTCTCCCTTTCGAAATAGAGATATGAATATTATCTTTTTTTTTGAAACCAACTTTATTAAAAAAGAAGGATGCGTTCAATAATAAAGCTTGTTTGAAATTTTCGTTGTCATTTTTCATTATATGAGAACATTTCGGCGAATTGTTTATAATATATTTATATATATAAGCGCAGTATAAGCAGCAGATATAGAGTGACAGATATACAAATGCGTGCAAAAATAGGATCCAACGCTGAAATGGTTACGATGCTATATATAGATATACAAATACGTATAAATTTCTTCCCGATATCAATAAATAAAGATATTACAAGTAGAATTAGTTTCTAATATAGGTAACATAGAGAATAATATATATATATAAACTGACAAAGATTTTTCTATTGGTCTTACAGTCTAATCAATATTAATGGGCAATCAGATTGCCCTTGTTTATAATCACCCCCGCAGAATCTGAAATAAACTTATATATAAACTGACAGACAGACAGAGAGAGACAGAGAGACAGAGAGATAGATAGATAGATATAAATTTATTTGCAATTTAAAATTACAAAAAGATTAACATATATACAAATTATAATACAAAATAATACAAAATAATACAATATAATACAATATTGCACACAATTTTCGATTTGTGATATCACAGTCGGTTTTTAACTAGGAATACTGGAGGTTATCACAGTAAGTCAGTCTATAAGTAAAGTAATATCACAGTGCGCATTACATACAAGAC
>UELV01094765.1:0-33336 GCA_900490015.1 Megastigmus stigmatizans | reverse complement strand
GTCTCATAATGATAGTTTAGAGATTCAAAGGCAAAATTTTGATTTAAACTCATTGGACGGTTTTCTATCACAAATTTGTTCTTATATATAACTCTTAATATTCTATTTTGAAATTTTTGCAACAAATTTAGATTATTATTTTAGGCACCACCCCAAGCTATGTTCCCGTAGTTTAATACACTATGAAATAAGGCGTAATATATAGTCAACAGAGTTTTAGTCTGCATTATCTTAGTAAGCTTGTAAAAAATGAAAATAAGATATTTAGTCTTATTTATAATACTTTCTATATGCTTATTCCATTTCATATTAAAATCAAATGTAACACCTAGATATTTGAAATCTTCTACTCTATTTAATTGAGTGTTGCCTATATTTATGTCTAAGATCTCTGGGACGCTATCTCTAAAGTTCCCAAATGTCATGTAAACTGTTTTCATAATATTTAAAGAAAGTTTGTTTAATTCCAACCATTTACTTACGAAATCTAAGTATAATTGTTCATTTTATTTTGGGTATCTGACCACGTGTTACCAGCTGATATTATTACTGTATCGTCCGCATATGACACAATAGTTCCTCTTCTCATATTATCTAATAAGTCGTTTACATATAGAGCAAAAAGCAAAGGTCCCAAGATTGTTCCTTATGGGACTCCTGTAGTCATATTACAAGAGTCACTTAATACATTTTGTAATTTTACTCTCTGCTTTCTGTTTGGTAAGTAACTTGTTAATAGATCAAGAGTCTTTCCTCTTATTCCATAATTACATAGAGCTTCTCTAACAGTATTTTATGATTGACTGTATCAAACGCTTTTGCTAAGTCTAGGAAAGTTATTACCACTGGCTTACTTTTGTCTAGGTTATTGTAAATTATGTTAGTTATGTAATTTAGTGCATCTTTCGTACCTTTACCCCTGACAAAACCAAATTGATGTTTATTTAGTATTTTGCTTTGCTTTATAAATTTATAAATTCTATTGTATATTATTTTTTCTAATATTTCAGCTATGTTTGATATTAATGATATTGGCCTATAATTTGTTGTCATGTGTTTATCAGATGCTTTTTGAATTGGCACTACTTCAGCTTTTTTGAGTAAATTTGGCCAGGTTGCTTTTTCTATACATAGATTAAAAAGATAGGCCAGTGATTCCATGATATATTCAGACATTATTTTCAACATTTTTACATTTATGTTATCAACTCCAGCGGATTTGTTTTCCATTTTCTCTATTATTTCTTTTACTTCTATATAATTTGTTGGTTTGATAAAAATTGTATTGATATTCATATCCGGTAGTTTTGACTTAGAGTTATTTTGTATTTTGATATTGTGACTTATCTTTTCGCCTATTTCATAAAAATATGAATTCATATAATTTACAATTTCCTTTGTATTTTCAATTTTTTTATTGCTCTCATCAAAAATATATTGTATTTTGCTATTATGAGTTTTATTTTTGTTTACTTTCTTATTTACATAATTCCATAAGTGCCTTATGTTATTGCTACATGATTGCACCTCTTTCGCTTCTTATTTCATTTTAGCCTCTTTGATTACCTTTTCTAATATTTTTAAGTACTTTTTATATTCTAATTTTAGTGCATCATTATATATATTTTGTCTCTATACTTTGTATAAAGTTTCTTTTGTTTTGCACGAAATCATAATACCATTTGTGATCCATGTCTTTCTAGATTTAGAATACGATCTAGTTTTCTTATTATTTGTTCTTTGTGCCATGTTTATGCATATCTGTATTTTGTTAATCAATGCCTCCATTCCTTCATTTGCTTCTTTTTCATTTTTTAGTAAATTCCACTTTTTTGTACTGGCTATTATTTTTAATTTTGTTAAATTCACAGATTTATGATTTTCGTACTCTTCGTCTTGTAAGAATGTATTGTCCAAATTCACTAGTAACGGGTAATTATCAGTTATTGGTTGTAATAATTTGTAAGTTCCAACATTATTTTCATTAGATGGCCTAGTTGTACCAGTAAAGCATGACTTATATCACTTTTCCAGAAAGTTGTTTAAAAATTCCATACTAAGATTATTTAGATCAAATAAATCAATATTAAAATCTCCAACGATAAAATGATTTTTAATATTTTCTTTTTCTTTTAAAAATGTTCCTAGATTCATTATAAATTTCGGTTTGGTTAATTCATGTGATCTATATATCGCGGATATCACCAAACTTTCATTGTTTTCTATGTTTAACTTAGTGTTAAGTATGCTTAGCCTACCAATTCTTATAGTATTCGTAGTTCGTAGTAACACTTTCCTTTATATAAGTAACCACTCCATCAGACTTATTTAATTTGCTATTATTATAATGATTTTTATACCCATTCAAAACGAAATACTGATAACATTTCAGATTCCAGGTTTCCGAACAAATTATTACCAGTGGTTTGATTTTCAAGCTCTCAATAAGAATATTTAGTTTTGTAAAGTTTGCATTTAAGCTTCTAATGTTTATATATAATATTAAATTGTTGTAGTAAATATTCTCATTGAGCGCCTGAACATCATCAGCGCTACATTCTTTCTGTAGAAACTCCAATGAGTCTATGTTACTCTCCATTTACGTAACCTTGGGTTTTAGTCTTTGCGATAAGTATAGAGCTATCACGAAATCATCTTTATAAATTTCAGTTATTAGCTTCATTTTAAAAAATCATAACGTTCATTTAAATATATAATTTAGAATATTAAAATGTTGTTTAAATCAATGAATTAATATTGGAAAAGTATAGGAGTCAAAAGTGTAAGGATAAAATGATAATATTGTAATATTATAGTCCAATAAACTCTCTCGTTTTATTTAGTTAAACGAATCAATACAATTCCTTTAAAAGTTAAATAACATTGAATTTCGACAGTCAAAAGTAGTACTCGTAACTTCCGAATTTTCTTCAAAAAAATCTGGATGCGCATCAACTGTGACTTGTGGTATATTCGAATTTCCCACAAATCACACTGCTTTTTCAATCCATATATAGCCGTAACACCAGACTGAACAAACGTTTTCAATAGGTACAAGCCCACAAAACAAAGCGTTGTATAAAATTTTAAATATTTTATTATTCTTTTGCATTGGCACATTCCTATACTCTTATTGTTCGCATTACAATCATGGCTAAACTATACAAGAGTGAAGGCGAATATCGTATAATTGCGGAGACAGAGTTTACAAAGATAGAAGTGTATAATACAAGGGGAGATGGCACAGTATCGCAATCCTGCGCTGTTCGAACGCGAGTAATACAATAATAATACATAAATCAACACCAGCTCGGAGCAGAGTCACCTTTGTCCGAGCATCCTTTTTTACACGTATATACGCATCGGCACAATCAGGTCTTAATTAACGATATAGAACGAGGAGGTTCACCACTTGCTGTGCCAACCGCCGTGACCACCGTGCCAACCATGACTACCGTGCCAGCCATGACTACCGTGCCAGCCGTGTCCACCGCCGTACCAGATTGGCCATCCATAGCTGGGCCAGGCACTCCAGCCGTGTCCTCCCGACCAACCCCCGTGTCCCGATGACCAGCCGTGTCCGATCCTTTAAGCATTCATTAAATTTGTTTATTCTGTCATTTTTGCTTCTTGAAAAATCAAAGCTATAAAAGAACTTCCCTTTATTTACAAGAATATGCAGAAGTGAAGTGTGTCGAGTGTACTTAAGATCCTATAATTTCTTTGTTTGTCCGGACGACGGTTTTACAGATCTAATGCACGCGAACCGTTTTTTTTTACGCGACAATATTAAAATTAACATTGCTAAGATTCAGTGGAGCGAGGACGCACGACCTAAAAGTGTCTAATTAATTTTCTTTTTCGCGTAATTGAAGAGCATAGTATTTTATATATATATATTGTATTACATAAACCGAATGTATATTATTTCTTTTTATTGTATAATACGTTTATTGCGTAAATAGTATATTGCACAAAGAAAGATTATTAGAAAATTAATTTTAGGTTATAAGCTTTTTCACTCTTGATATTTTCTCCTTGCAATAGCTAATGATTATCAGGAATCTATACACAACAATTACTTTGGTCAATGACTTTTTACGCTACAGAATTACGCTGCACGCGAGATAACTTTATATCAGAATTTATATAAAAGATTTTGCATAAAAAAACATGTTTTTCATAATGTTTTATATAAAATGGAATACTGTTGAAAGGAGTTTTCTACAATTCTCAAACGTTTTATAAAAATTAAGTTCAATCGGATAG
The DNA here is from genome assembly GCA_900490015.1 of Megastigmus stigmatizans. Taxonomy (NCBI): domain Eukaryota; kingdom Metazoa; phylum Arthropoda; class Insecta; order Hymenoptera; family Megastigmidae; genus Megastigmus; species Megastigmus stigmatizans. The sequence continues at coordinate 29,067 of UELV01094765.1, read as the reverse complement.
AACATCTGAATTATTAATTTTAAATGAGTAGCAGAAAGTATGAATGAAACTGTAATATACGGAAAGAAACTTACGAGGGCCATCCGTGTCCATGACCAATGCTATAGGTTGGCCAGATCCACGGGCTCCAGCCGTGGCTTCTCTTCTCCACCTTCTTAAGGCTGGCTTCATCGTAGCCCTCCTGAGGTTCCTGATAAACGACTTGTTCCCTTTCGACGTCGTTCGATTCCACGGGATTCGAGATAATCGCCTGACCAACGACCAAGCCGACCAACGACAACAGCAGCTACAAAACACATCGAATGCCTTCAGATAAGATTCACCACGTCTCGCCTTGTTTCTTTCGTTCACCAAATTTCTAGCGTCTCGATCATTAATTACTGTATCAATCGTAATGTCAAATGTATATTAAACACTTTTTATCCAACGACTGCAACGTTATTTAAAAACAGTTGGCTGATAAAAGATCAAATGAAATATCGCGATGATTATTCATCTACTGATATGACCGGAAAAAAGCAATTTCTTCACGAGGACATTAAATTTTTGAAAAACGAAAAAGAAGCAAAAAACCTGATTATTCGCGATTAGTATCGTCAAGTCTTACCAGCAGTTTCATTTTTTACTATGTATGATTCTATTATGTGTAACGCACTCTGTCCAACTGATACAGTTCAGCGGTACGTCCAGCACTTTTATACCATGTACTTCATGCAACTCGTTTTCGATCATTATGGTGAATTCCCGATCCACCGGTATATCTACCACACATGCCCTCATGGAGTTGACAACTTGCGACTCTTAGCCACTCCCATTATAGAATTGCAAAACGTGCCCAGGTTCCAACCTCTTACGCATCGGACGCGTTGTTAGCGCCTCCGCGCCGTTACCTGATCTATCGAGAAAAAAAATGTAAATAGCACCACTGCTGCGTCTCTACGTGTTTGTGTGGGTACTGCTTGCATACCGAAAATTGCGACGGTTATACGTGATGCGAATGTTTTCTACTGTTGGCGCACGTTTATCGTACTGTATAGCTGGTCAAAGGTGCATGTAACAACGTGTTACCTGTATCTTTGAACTTTTTTTTAATCGTACACTATGTAAATACTACCCAGAATGAGTGTAAAATGTTGACCGTATCTTTAGACCAAGAAACAGAAGATATTAGAAATTGAACACGATTCATTAATTTCAATCATCAAAGTCTAAAATTCAATTTCTGTTTCCAAATAGAAATTGAATATTGGCAAATAATTACCCACTTGTTGTTGTTACGACTTATTCAATGATTTTTATATACTCGATTTTAATTTAGATTTTTTAATGTGCATTACCATAATGAACTTAATCGATTGCTCCAAATTGTATAAATTCGGATTACAGTTACAAACTTCAATGAAATAGTAGTAAATTACTATTCTTAAATAAAAGATAAAGTCAAACTTAATCAATTCAACGGTTATAAACAAAATCCTACGTAACGCGCAATTACTCGTATCCCGCAGAAAATCCATAAAAATTACGTGTACAACACGTATCGCCGTGTACGGCCTATATACCAGTATAGTATATACGGATGAAAGGGACAAAGCCCGTTGAGGAGCGAAACGGGAAGAGAGTATAATCTCGTGCAGTGCAATCGACGACGACGGGCGGAGAAATCAATGGGCATCGAACTGCAGTGCGGTAACAAGTGGCTCGCGGAACAGATATCCGTCATTAGGTGGCCGAACCGGCCCTATTATGACACACGGGAGAATACACTCCCCATCCTTCACGCTATGCACAATTTTTCTGCATCCATGATATCGGAGAAACAAAACCTTCAGCGGCGCAGACATTCGACAAGAAGAGCCCGAGACTAGACGATGACTCAGCTGCGATTTGGTTTTGCGGATGACACTTTCGCGTACCATGGTTTTAACTGTGCATAGCCTTCCTTTTTTTTCCCTCTCGCGTCCCCTCTTTCCGCTGGCCATTCCGGCAAAATTCGTTTCCTGACTTTCTATCGAGCCGCTGCCCCTGCGCTGCACCAACCGCGATGCTAAAGAAGCGAACGAGGAAGTCCGATGCGATTTATCGGCCTGTCACCGAGTCTTTCTCTCTCGCGAGTACTCATTACGCGATATTCCCATCGGTTCTCACCGCAATTGGCTCTGGTCATTTGGTCGCTTGGTCGTTTCGTCTCATTTATCAATAGCTAATAAGCTTTGCCGGTGGCTATGACTTTCAAAAAAGCCATCTCCAGACCGTTCGTAATTAAATTAGATTAGCCAAGCATTGTGGGACGTTCGGTGTAAAATACACCGCGGAAGACGGTGCGACGTTGCGCATCAAACATTCTGTCTATTTGTGGATTTCGAGTGTATCCTTGCATTACGAAATCATGGGTATATATCTTTTATCAAGAGTGTGACTTCATGCATCCTTTCATTCAGCTGCAGTGTTTTGTTTGTATGAAAAGAAAGGCGTTCTTTTACCACATTTCATCTATTTTAGCACTGTTATTAGGCAATATACTTGTCTTTGGGTCGCGACGTTCCTTTTAGTACCTTAAATATTTATTACACGGAGAGAAATTCTTTAGTAACAATTGCAATAATGTTTTGTAAAAATTCCTATAAATATAATAATATTTCATATGTACAATTTATTAGAAATTATTGTAATTTTCTAATTTTGGCATTCTGCGACTGGATCATAAAGCAACAGCATTATAATTTTCAGTTTCTAGAATTTTCTGTACCATTTATAATATAATTAATTTTTCAAGCAATTTCTCGATTATACTGCTCTTTAAAAATAGTTTTAAAACAAATATATATATTATAAGAATAGTATTTCCCTTTCCCATAAAAATTAGCAATAAAGCTAACCTTTTATCCAGTCCATTGCGCGGGATAACTATAAATTCTTTTCAAAATCATGTCATAACAACGCAGACCAATAATTGATGCTGATTCTATTTACTCAGCAAAATGGTCTTCCGTGCCGGTAAAAGTAATTTATGAATAAATGTAAGTTTCATTGCCCGCGTTTCATTCCACAAAATGGAATGAGAGAAAGGGAAATCTTATTTTCCCAAAGCTCCGCGACCGCCACTGTGGTCGTTAACTTTATTAATTTCGCGAAATAGAAACCCGACAATCGGCGATCAATGAATTAGACTTGCGAGATTACCTGCACACAAAATGACGATTAGCAAAAGCATAGTAATCGAATCAAACCGAATTCTCGAAGATTCTCGTACTAAACTAGTGGACCAGTCGTTAAAAAGTCCACGTTAAAGTCTGTTCCCCGAGGTGGGATCATAACTTGCAGCGCAAGCGTACAGTTTTGCAACAGAGTCCCAATGAAGGATTATAAACTTTTTGATAGTCTTGCGATTCCTTGGTCTACCGGTGACAAAAGAACCACGCGGGCTCGTAAATCCTGCGACACTTTTTTTTCTGCGTCGATCTAGAAATTTAAATGCTTCGGGTTGTGTGGTCGGTTGATGTGGAATGCGCGGTTCGTGAATTCCACCGAGTCATGGTATAATTGCTGTGTTTTGAATAATGTCTGTCGTAATGTGGACTGCTCGAGTACTAAATTGTTTCTTTATATCGTCGATTCTTTTCGGCGATTTGTAATTGAGCAATGCGACAAATCTAATGGAGTTATATAAGGTTCGGATGAACTTTTAACCTTTGTAGTGATTTTACCTTGTAAATATTTTATCCAGATGTCGGGGCTTAGAAAAAAAGTTTATGTTATAAGATTATAACATTTAAGTAATTCGATACTCACATAAATTTTTATTTCTACAATAATACCCTAATTATTAAAAAATATGGTAAGTATTCATTCTTCAAAACTTGAAATATTTAATAATATTATTTACTTTTACTATTAAAGTAAAAACTTGCCAAAATACCATTGAATTCATAAAAGCACGAGTGAATGACCGTGCATGATTTATTACGTACTTTATGTTTTAAGAAAAGTATCTATGAAGCAAGCTGTATAAATTTCTCGATGTTATATATTCACATAGTTTACAAATCGGCAGGTCTTTTACTGGTGCCTGGTCTATCACTGGTATTTACCTTATTTTCAGTTGAACTTTAATGTATTATTATCGAGTATAATGATTCGCTTTCCATAAATTTAGAAAATTAATATGTTTTCTAAGAATTAAAACTAGGATAAGAGAAATATTTTGGTAATGCCATAATAATCACGCATAAACGAATGTAAATTTTTAAAGCGGTAACTGAAATAATTACGTGCCGAATTAAGATTACCGTAATCGATACTGGGCTGTCTTAACGTGAAATTGACCTAAATATGCAGAGCTGTAAGATTAAAACAATTGCAAATTTTACATTTTCTGAGCGATTGATCAATTTGTCAAAATGTAGTTAATATTACTGCAACCTTGTTATAGAAATATCGTTGGCTTATCATACTTACATTTTTAATATATTCGATTTCTCCCGATTTCACAGATTGCGATTTAATTTTTCTGTGACCCATTCGGGAAATTTCGTTCAAGATTATCGTAATCCTTAATCACCGTGAAGACACGCCAACTATTTGCACAATGAAATTTTTTAACACTTTTGCTCATTGACTAGAAAATAATAAAGTTTCAGTATATCCTTCGATTACTCCGAATCCACTATAAATTTAATTTCCACGAAACACCTCCAATTTTATGATGCAAATTTCAATGGGAAAGTAGGCTCTGAAAATAGGCTCATTCACCTCAAATTTTAAGTTATGTAAAAGTGCCATTCGTTAATCAATAATTAGAAATGTCGTAATAATTTTTATTGAAATGTCTTAATTTCTTCGCCGGTCTCGCTTATAAACACTACGAACTCCACAATATCGACAATTAAAAAATGACAATAAGAAAAGGAACTCCTGCGTTAATCGTTATTTCGAGAGGATCTGCTTCAATACGCGCCAAGCAATACTCGTCGCAAATATTTCATTGGCGCAATGCATCCGTAAGAAAACTTCTTCACTGAAAATCCAACATGTCGAGGAAAAAGCCATAGTCCGCAACGATCGTTACTTCACCGATTCTCTTGCACGGCTTTTGCAAGCTGAAAAAAAAATCCATTCAAATTTTTTCCATCCCACCAGAGCCGATGGCATCGTCATATCAGGAGGTAAATTTCGTCCTATAATCTATACAGGTATATATAAGACACTGGTCGTCGACTCCGCGCGATTTCCTTTTTCGCGCTCGCGGTCCCAAATAGTATAGGTAGCATTCGGTTTTTCCCCAGTCTTCTCCTCTAAGTGAGAAACCACGGGAATAGCAGTACAGCTCGCGGCCGCGCGAGTAAAACGAAATGCGCGACTGGCGGCTTTCTCTAAGCTGGCCGGCTTCGATTTATATATATCTATATCTTAGCTACACGCCTGTAGCTGCACAAACACACAGAATGCAGACTGTCGTAAATGAATCCAAAGCCGGCCAGACACTTTATGTACCTCTCGCAGTTGCAATTTGACGCTGTATATTTTTCATTTCTCTCTTTTATAATGGGAATGCAGGAGCTGTGCAGGAACGATTGAATAATGCGAGCTGTGCGCTTCTTGTGGACCTGGGACAAAAACGGATTTTGGACGATACGCTCGACGAGCACTGGACATGCATTGTAAGGTGATGCGCCCGGCTGCGGAAAATTGAAAGTTGAGTGTCATCGTTTAAGTTTGCGACAATCGCGCGCTTAGCTCCGGTGTGTACATGAGTCGCGCGATCATGATGACTATATATACAAGTTTCACGCTTCGCGCTTCATTGACGAGTGCGGTTCGTCTCTCTCTATCTATTATTCTATCTCTTTCCTTTTTATCGTGGAGTCAACGACGTCGAGCTGCAAGTTCGAGTCCTGATTCACTCTGTAACCGCTATTAATTGTACTGAAATAGGAAGAATCTGCTAAAAATGTATCATTTCAAACTTTCTATTGAATTTTGGTTACATGTCCTCCTTATGTCATCATTGAAATTAATATATAATCTAGAATGATCCTCTTACGAGTTACTAGAACAACTACGGGGTATAGAATTTAAAAAAACTTTATATTTTCATGGAATATTGAGCTATTGAGTTTTATTTTTTTTTTTTTTTCAATTTATTTTGCTTAAGTCGCTTGTTTCTCACTTTCAGTTTCGACCATAGAGGGAAATGCATTCTAAAACATTTAGAGAGTGTATGTGTTATTTAGGGAATGCTTTATGAGTTTAATGTCTGTATATAAAAGGAGGTCGCAAGAAATCTATTCCGTGTTATAAAATAGCAGAAAGTAGGATTTACTTTCTTTTTATTGGCGTAATAAAGTATTGTAAAAAGCGACTCTTGTATTATCACGATCAAGACGTTCACTTACAGCGCAGAAAAAAATTTTGATTCTAGAGAAATTTCTACGACTGTTAGGCTTTACCGAGCGTCGAACTTGCTGCTTTTTATTGATTATGAATATTAAAGGCTTGAATGATTTTCTTATTGAATAAATAGGAAGGATTGATCTTTTTCATTTGGCATTTTTCTATAATCTCACCCAATTATACAGTTTTAATGATAGTTATAAAGTCTAATTTATCTTATGACAAATTAAGAATGCTATTGTACAAGTAACGGTCAATTTATTTTCTAGTAAAATTTATAACTGTACTTTATATTTTAATATAAAATACATAAGTATACTTTCAGTGCATTATATTTCTGTATAAAATTTTTCGTACATAATTTGTTACACTGTAAAACGTATAATGCATGTTCAATTTTCGCCGAGTATAGACTGATTTGTAATACAAACATTTCACGATATGATTTGATTTAAACGTCCAAGCAATGGATGTGCAATTTTGTCTAATTTTGTGTTTCTACTTAGCAGTGCAAATTGTTCGAACGTAAAAGTGGTCTAGCATCGAAATAATTTGAAAGCAATGTGTTAATGTATGTCTTCGATGTATTGTCTCTTATGTTCAAGTAATTTGCGGAAACACAAGCAATTTTGAGACTTATTTATTTTTCATTTCATAACTGTGCATAAACAATATTCGAATGAAACGAAATAATTATAAAATTGCGGGAACCACAAGTTCATTTATACTGCGAATTACTTATTTATGTCCACCGATAACGTGGCAATTAATTTTTGCTATATAAATTTTATTTGATTGTCCATGCAATTATATCTTCAAAAACATCAGGCAATAATCGATAAAGGATCGGGCGTTGAGCAATAAGAAAGGGCAACCTCCTTTAAAATTTAACAAATATAACTTTCCAACTATTAGATTAATTCAATTTGCCAACAATTTTCCAGCCATAGTACCGACAGTTAATAATACCATTCGCATATAATGAGCGGCGACCGGGATGTACAATAAAAACTGTCCACAGGTCTGGACATCACAAAGAAAAGTCCCTCCTATACATTATACCCGCGAGAAAATGTTGAGCATGCAGCAGCAGCGACCGACATTGCATACACATTGGTCCGAGAGCGCTTTAGTCGGCCACCATAGGCGGCCACTGGTTCCGCTTGTTGTTTTTATCCGCACGTTCCCCTTTTACAATACACATTTGCCAATGTAATCCATTCTTCGAGTGTCGCTCACGGCGAAAACAACGGCCCTGCTCCACAGCTCCAATAATTGCCGATTTACGATCGGTCCGCTATAGGTAATTAAAGAACGCAAAATTTTCGAGGCGCGCGGGCGCGCTCTTGTTTCTATATACTTTGTCCCGCTGTCGCGCCGTGGCTATAGTGCGAGCCCCGAGTTTTTTGCCACCGCTTGAGAGCCGTGCCGCTTCACTTGGCTCTAATCAACAGGTGGGCGCCCCTCTCCCCCACTTCTCCTCCTTGCGCCGTTTCGTCGTGCAATTGAAGAGAAACTCTCGACGGTCCTTTCCGATATTATGCAAAATCCCGCCCCTCTATCCACTAAACCCATGGTGTATTGTTTAACAGGCGATTGACAAGTCTCCAAGCGGCGAACAGTTCGCGCGCAGAACTCGGACCTGCTTGACACTATTGTTATATCCGCGAGATTGTCTTGGAGTCGGAATTTCGTGCTTTGTGTCGTTCTCGGATTTTCTAGCAAGTTATTGTATAGGGGATTAACGCGATTTGCTGTTTTAACAGTTTATTATAAATTTATGAGAAGTGCGACATATATTCGCTAGACTGAAATTCTTGATGCCGTGAGTTGTGGTTTCAAAATACATTAGTGCCAGCTGCTTCAACTAATTAAGTTAACTAAAGTACAACTTCTAAAGTACCATAAGTTGCTACTTCGGCTTTGAATAATATTTAAACTTAATTTTGTATACATTCGTCGTGTTCATACATCGTGCGATTCATTATAAGATTGCTTTACTCTTTTATTGGTGAATGTATACTATTGTGCAATAAAAGCGTTTACGAAGTACTAGAAAATAATTTCAGTAGATACAATAGAAAATAATTTTAAACTACAAATAACAAATCTGAACTTATTCTGATTGCATCGAAACAATAATATAAGTGTAATTATGAATGAGCATCGAAAGTGTTGCGGTATGTGATATCACTGAGTGTCAGTTTCTTTCGCTCATGGAAATCCATGGGTAATTTAAATAATTGTGCAGCGATGAGGCTCCTACTCTTACTGTGCCTCGGTTGTGCCCTCGGAGTTGTTCGCTGTAGCATTGCGGATGACGACGAGGAATTTGGCCGTAGGAAGTTCGGAATCGTTAACAAGCACAATCCACATGAAGGGGACGACAAAATGATCCGTCGCATCGAGGAGGAGATGTTGTCCCTCAACAAATCCGGCAATGCACCTCGGGATAAACGAGCACTGGGTATTCTCCTTCAGGGCTTTATGGAGGCGTTGGGTTATACAATAGCACCCATACAATTGGCATCTTTAGCGAATCCCACTGCAGCTGCTCAAATGGCGGCGCCTGCAGCAGCTCCTGCTCCTGCTGCAGGTGCGCCAGCGGCACCGGCACCAGCACCTCCACCAGCGATGATGCCTCGTCCTCCAGCTGCACCAGCAGCACCGGCACCAGCACCTCCACCTCCACCTCCGAGACAAAGAGAGACTCTAAGATTCACAGGAATATTGAACTTCGGGAATAACGCAAATACGACAGGCCTGGTTAACCATCTTGCGCAGTATGAACAGTTGTTCCATGGAAACGGAACGACCCCAGCTGCTCCTCAACCTGCGCCCGCGCCCGCGCCCGCGCCCGCGCCCGCACCAGCGGCTGCCCCCTCACCCAGTATAGATCCACGAACTTATCCACCACTGCCTGAACCTTTGTTCGTGAAAATTCCTCTACCAATTGCACCTAATCTGCCACCTCCTCAACCACCCTCGCCTATGCCACTGGAAAATTCCCAGTACAATACTGAGTACAGAAAAGATCACGAAGAAACCTATCAAGGTAGTAAAGTCGATGAAGGTAAACATGGTGATTACGAAGAAGAAAATGACAAAACTCATCATAGTGAAGAATACGAGAACAACCACGAAGATTATCATGAACGCGAAAACAAGGAACCCGTAAGCCATGACGAACCTGAACATCATGATGAACCTGAACATCATGATGGGCCTGAACATCATGATGAACCCGAAAAAGATGATGAGCCTGAACATCATGATGAGCCTGAACGTCATGATGAACCTGAACATACTGATGAACCCAAACACCACGATGAACCCGAAAAAGATGAAGAACCCGGCAAGTATAACAAACCCGACAAGTATAACGAATCCGACAAGTATAACGAACCCGAAAAGTACAAAGAACCCGAAAATAATCACGAACCCGTGAGCACTCAAGAACCCGTGAATACTCAAGTGCCCGAGGACAGACATTACGAATATAAGGGGTCAGAGGGTAGCAATGAAAGAATTAGAGAGCCGCAAAATATCGAAAAAGAGTACAAGAAGAATCATAACATAGTAAACTATAGTGTAGAGAATAAGGAAATTCATGACCCCAGTGAAGTATCCGAAGAAGTGCCAAATTACGGAAGCAAATTCAACCACGCAATGTATGTGGGTGAACCAGACTGGAAGAAGAAACATGAAGATCATGTCTACACTTTCGCTGCAGAACAAGAAGCACGCGCAGAAGCTTTAGCAGAACAAAATGCAGAAAGAGAGAAGGATAGGAGCCGTGAACACGAAATAGATGGGGATGACGTTGAGCTAAACCGCAATAGAGAAAAAGAAATTAGTGACCGAAACGAAGAACATGATGCTAGATATGTGGATAATGCAAAGGTACCCTACTACAGTGACGAGGATGAAGTGGACCATGGACCACGGGAAAAGGAGAGCCACAGCGATGATCGTTCATATTATAACAACCAAGATGACGACTACGAGGAAGAATCGACGGTTTCTGATAAACCATCTAGTGATCTTCATCGCACGGAAGTACCAACTGAAATCTCTACAGAAAAGGAAAAAATCACAGAGCTGCCTGTAACCCAAAGATATCAAGAATATCCCCATGAACATACGACGATATCCATAAATCCTCATATAAACTATGATGACGGAGATCACACCGCACTGCCCATTAGTAATGATCGCGAAAAATCTCATCAGGATTTCACTTTGCGTGACAGTTATGGACACAGTTTGGAACAGCCAGGTGGCAAAGTAGACGAACGCGTAGCTGGTTACATCACCATGTTCAAGAATCCCACAACAGGAGTCTACGATCCTCGTAGAATCGAACAGTACGAGACCTCCCGAGTGCCCTATGACCATTTAGACTTAGTAAAAGGTTTCAAGAGGATTCAGAAAGAGTATGGACGACCAGAGAGCAAATATGAGGAGTATGAAATCAACGACGATGACGATAAGGTAGAGCATCGCACTGATAACAAATCGCACAGGCCACCAACGGAAGATTACGAGCAGGAGAAGAGCGAGAACGAGTCAAGAAAGAGTCCAAAGAAAGTTTATTCCGCTACAACGGAATGTGACTGCAGCACCACGAATGCTGAAGCACAGTTCCAGGAGGCGAAAAGTCCTGCCAAGCTGGTGACAACTGGCTTACCACCGCCACTAAGGACACCTACAATCCCATTTAATTACCATAATACTTACTATTCGACCCCTAAGAATAAGTATGAACCTCTGGATTACAATCAAGGGATCATCGCCAGATTAACTTCATACGATCCGCCAACGACAACCAGAGTAAATGACAGAACTGATCTGATATATAATCCCAGTCATAATAGTTTTGAGAAGCAAACAAAAATTCGTCCAACTCAAGTGTCACTACCAGAAAAGTTGACCACAAAGAGTTTGTCGCATGACGCCGAGGTCAAAAAGATTAGAGCTTGGCCAGCTCCGTTCGATTATGCTTATGACAATTCAGAACTTAGTACCACTGTTTATAGGGGAACGCCTCCAACGATAGAGGTCTCTGCTAATAACCGGCCGCCTACATTGCAAACTCCATTTGCAACGATCAAACCAGACTGTTACGAAGAGGCCCATTCGCTGCCACCTGGAAAGCACGCGCATAAAGTTAAGTTGCTGCTGAGAGATCATGACACCGACAGATATAATCTTGACCCTAACGCTAGTAGTCTACGAGAACCACCGGATGGTTTTCGACTCAATCGAAGAGTTAAGCAGAGAAGAGAGCAGAAATTGAGGAATAAGTAAGAGGGTTTTTTAATCAAGTTTCATTTGTTTTACAATTGACTAATAAAACACAATAAAACACAATTTTCGTTTGAAATATTTTAATATTTCACATTTTTCTTCATAAAATATGCCCAAAGTATATAAATATCAATTTAAATTATTTTAAAATGTTTTTAGAGATTAAAAAAAAACGTGAAATGTAGATATATTATGACTTTGAATCTCAATCTATTACAATACCTTTTTTCATTAATTCGTTCGTTTTTTGAAATCTTAATTAATAATTAATAATTAAATCCTTCGAAACACTCGTTGTTTTGTATATTCAAATAAATATGAAAATATTTAATTTTTTTTTGTATTTAATATAACGTAATTAATATTGTTTGTTTATTTAGTTACAGAGCGCCTCTTCAAACGACGCAACCAACAATCTTCGAACAACGCAAGAGGCCATCACCAACTAGCGATAGATTAGTCAAACATAACGACATACTACGTATACCAACATATTCTCCGAACGTCGCAGAAATGCTCACTCCGTACCCCGAAAGCACACGTATATTAAAAGCCCCCGTCGACGATTGGAGAAAAGCAAGAATCATAGAGAAGAATACAAGAAATCCAAAAGGAAATCGACCACTCCCAAGAACTAAACCGACCGCCAAGAAGAAACACAATCCGCGAAGAGAAAAGAATTCAAAGGATGAGTCTTCGAATTATGTCGAAAAGAATGGTATCTTGATTATACCGGAACCCACGCCATATTTTTACAACGAGAGAGTCGATGAATTCACGGACGATCAAAGCGATACAGGAAAAGTCAAAATTAAGGAATACAGAAATCGAATAGCCTCCGTTAAGGTGTCGGAATCAAAGCAGCTCCATCCCGAGGGTTCGATGGAGATTCTGAAGTACACAAGGCATCTTTGAGGATTCTATTAATCCTATTCATTCTTACAGTTGTTAGTATAGAAATATTATTATGAGGAATTTTAATTAGTTAGATAGATTTTTTTTTGAATAAATATAAACATTTATCCTTTTTATATTTTGCTGCAACATAAGAATGCTATAATTGAGAATCAAAACTTGCATATTTATATTTAAACAAAATTACAAAATAGCTAATTCGATTAAGATCCTTTTGAACGACAATATAAATTAATTATTATATAAAGAATAATTTTATTTATGTTTGCAGGAAGAACAAATAAGAGTGAAACGTCAAAACTACTTGGAGAAAATAATAAGCGAGGTCTTAGGTACTTAAAATTTCGCTTGCTAGTCCAATGATTTTATTCGAGACCAACTAGAAGACATTTGTTGTCGTTAAAGAGCAATAAAGTATATGTAATTACCGAGTTATTATATTTGATTATTAAGAATAAAATAAAAACCGTTGCCAATTCATGGGCCACGTAGATTCCTGGAAATCAGTTATTTATTCCAATTTTTGTTTTGTATATAAGTGATTAAAAATAAATAGAACAAAATAAATTTTAATTTGATGTCATGATAATTATCACGATGCGCTTATTGTAACTGAAATTTTTACTAAAGAAATTAAATTGTAAATTGACACTAAATTAAACCACTTTCATGTATTAATCATGTTTTTGTAGATACGTCGTTCATCTAGCACTAATATAATTAAGCTTTTCATTTTATATTATTGTGCGAATAATATTTTATTTTCAAACGATTTTTAAAATTTAATATTAATTAATCTTTATTGGATATTATTCAAAACAGATCAAGTCATAACAGTATTTAATTTATGAAAAGTAATAAAAAGTAATCACATAAAAATGATTCCTATAAGGTATATCTATAACTGCAGTTGATAAAATAAATACCCCTTAAGCAAGCTTATTGTTTATAATTAATCTTCGATATTTATTACTGACTGCAAATATTTACATGACTGCAATTCTTGTCATATGATACAGTGATCATAATTTTTAAAATATTATATCAAAACTTCTAAAAACTTATTTAAATACTTATTCGACAAAGTTATTTTTAAAAATAAAGTTTCTTTATTATTGTATATTTATGGATGAAATTAGAATTTAATTGTTCTTTTGCCTCGCGTGCAATATGCATACTCACGCAAAATAAGAATTTTCGGATGAAGATTTAAACTCGCGCGCTATCGTATGGGTAAGGTAGATATCTTTATTACCTTTAAATCCCATCCCGCTCAATTTCGTACCAACCAATCAGCACGCTACTCTACTGCGCACAATTCAACGACGAAACTTGTAAAGACTTGCGGTTGCTACCTGCATGCAGTGCATGATTGTATCCGGCATCCGCGGACCGCGAGCGATGGTGGTATATGTGTCCTGGGAAAAACATAACCTACTGTCAATGTATTTACATATCTTGAAAAATTAGTGCTTCTCGGACTATCGCTCAGTGTGCAGTTTTTAATTTTCGGAGTAACAAACAGTTGATTGAAAATGTCCAGGATAAAAGACCTCGAAATTCGAGGCATACGAAATTTCGGTGATGAAGCTGCCAAAGTTAAAATACATTTTTCAAAACCTCTGTCGTTGATTCTTGGACCAAATGGCACCGGCAAAACAACAATAATCGAGGCCCTTAAGTTTATCACGTCCGGAGAATTTCCACCGGACTCCGACAGGGGAAAGGCATTTGTCCATGAACCAAAACTTACTTTGAATCATACGGTACATTTTGATTATCTGAATAATAGATGTATGTTTGACAAGCAAATTGATGAATACTTATTTTATTTTATTTTTTTTATGAATCTGATACACCGTAAAAATTTATTTTAAACTTTTTTAAATACCTTCTACGGTTGAACATTTATATTTATTGAGAATGGATACTAACTAATCAATTATATTTTTCAAACAAAATTGTAATCTTTATATCTTATGAAGAGTGTAAAAAAGTTGGTTACTATATTTAGTTGTTGAGTCATACATTATATTTCCATGCAAAATTCCATCTATTCTACAAACAATTTAATAAAAACTTGAAGAATTAGCTATTGATATATTAATTAAAGATTATAGTTTAATGATTAAGTTACAAATTTGATTTAAAAATGAAAATAGTATACTTTTAATAATAAAACTTTATATACATTTTTATTGACAGTTATTATATTATTCAATATAATTTATTAACTATATATTACAATTATTATAGGTAAAAGGTCAAGTAAAGGCAAGAATAATTGACAAGAGAGGAAAAGAACTGATAGCTACTAGAGCAATGCAAGTGACTCGTTTAAAAACTGGCACATTAAAATTTCAAGCCTTAGACAATACCATTACTACCCTTAATGAAGAGACCAATGAAGTATAGTTGTAAATCATTTTTAATTTAGGTTTCTCAAATTCAAATGTATAATTATTTATGTTTGGTGTATTTCACAGAAAGTTCAAATTAGTAGTCGATGTGCTGATATTGATAGAGAAATGTTGATTGCCATGGGAGTATCAAAGCCAATTTTGAATTATGTTATCTTTTGTCATCAAGAAGAATCAAACTGGCCTTTAGAAGATGGAAAAAAATTGAAAGATCGATTTGATGAGATATTTGATACTTCAAAATATAATAAAGCAATGGATTCTACTACTAAGCTTATTAAAGAGTTGACAACAGAATTGAATGAAATTAAAGCTTATGAATCTGGATTAAAAGTTATAGTTGATGAAGTGGCAAGTCAAGAAGAACAATTGAGAGACAAAGAAAGAAGAGAACAAGAGGGAAGGGAAAGAATAAGTGAGATTGACCAAATTCAGATACCTATTGATCAAAGGATGAAAGAAATTCATGAAATAAAAACCAAATATGAAAAACTTGAAGATAAATTAAGTAATACTTGGATGTTAATCATTTTTATATTTTTATCACTAAATTAAATATTCAATTTTTTTCATTTATTTAAATTACAGAAAAAGTTGAAACAGATCACAAATTGACCACCAATTACATTCACAGTTTACAAAAGCATATTAAACAGTTACACACTGGATCAAAAGAAGAATTAATCTTGAAACTAGACGGTTATGACCAGAACCTTACTCAGAAAATTACAACAAAAAAAGAGGTATTTTTAATTTTAAATCGTTTAATTTTCCTTATGTAGACTAAGATTTTAAAATCTTATTTTATTTTTCATACTTAGCATGAAGACAAGTTACGCATAGTAGAAAAACAAGAAGCTATTTTAATGAAGAAACTAGCAGATGCAAGGATTCAACTAGGTTCTTTAACGCAAAAAAAAATTGCTTTTGATGAAAGAGTAACTAAACGTAATGAATTATTAGTTAAAGCATTAAAAAATTGGGATATACTTCAAACTGATTCGACATTCACAGAAGAAGGTGACACTTTAATTTTTTTATTTTGTAAAAAATTGATACTTTAAAAACTGTAAATGAATGACTTGAATTTAAAAATTCATATTATTTTACTATACATTGACAGAGGTGAAAGATTATATGGATGAAATTGAGAGGAAGTTTGAAGAATTCACAATATCAATGAAAGAGAAAATGCAAGAAAATGAACTTGAAGAAAATCACATTCAAAGAGAAGTAGATGCTTCTAGAGCAGAAAAAACTGGCATAGAATCAGAAATAAATCTTAAATGTAAAGAAACAACTGAAAATGGCAAGGAAGTAAAAGTATTGAAGGAAAAAATTAAACAGGTAACACAAATATTTGCATAATAATTGAATGTTTTATTAATGTAAAGTTCAAAATGTTTACAAACTAAAATGTTATTAATTTTTTAGATAGGAGAAGCTGGTAGTAAATTACAAAGTATTGAATCCAACTTAAACAGTGCTACTCGACATTATGAAACTCTTGTTCAAAGTTTTGATGAAGCTTCTGTTAAAGAAAATTTACAAAGCGAAATTATCAAAAAGAAAGAAACAGATTTAAAATTGACTCAAATAGATCAAGAGATAACTTCATTGCATCAACAAAGTACTCATCAAGCTGAATTAGAAATGCACCAAAAAAATATGCAAAAAAAAGAAAATGATATTTCATCTTTGAAAGATAAACATAAAAATAATCTCACTTTATTGTTTGATGGGAAAGATATTCCACAAAAAAAGTTAAAAGATAGTTTAGAGAAAATTCAAATATCACTGGTATTATATCATAATTTAATTTTAAAATTATCTTATTAAAAATGGTTATTTAATTAGATATACAATCTTTTCCAGACATGTGAAAAAAATAATTTATTAAAGCAAATAGAAAAAGAACAACAAAAATTAACTACATTGAAAACAACTTTAAAATGCAAGCAGAATGATTTAACAAAAATACGCTCTGAACTTACAAGTATAAATATTTTTATTATATTGAAATTAGTTATCTAAATTACTTATTTATTATGAATATTTTATTTTTGCTTTACTAGGTTATAGAGAAAAAGTGTTTTCTAAATGTCAAGATAAAGATTATAATGACGAGTTATCACTTCAAGAAAGAAAAGTTAAGTCACTTCAGGATCAAAGAGGTATTTACGCGAATCAGTCACTAATGTATGAAGAATATATAAAAGAACTTAAGAAAAAGTCATGTTGTCCATTATGTGAGAGAGGATTCCAAAGTTCTTCTGAGGAAAAAGAATTAGAACAAAAGTTGTTCTCTGAAATAAAGAAAAGTCCACAATCTTTGAAGGATTGTGAAAAAGAATTGAAGTTAGAGCAAACTCGTTATGATGCTCTACAACAGCTCAAACCAGTAATAGAACAAATAACTGCTATTGAGACTACTAAATTACCAAAAATAAGGTAATAATATAGAGAATATTGTGACTAGAAATATTTTCTATGTTAAATATTTTTCATAGATACAAAAATGTTTATATGTATTTATTACTTCCTATATTATTAATTTGATGTAAAAATAATAATTTAAATCTATGTCATTGAATATAAATATATTGTATAAATTTATCTTACTTTTTTAAGCTCTTCTATAAAAGAAATCGAAGCAGAATGCGAAAAATCTGAACAAAATCTTGAAAATTTGAAACTGGTTTTACTAGAACCAGAAGAAAAATTAAGTATATATAAAAATATACTTGAAGATATTATTTTATTGGATAGGTCAATTAATGAAAAAGACACTTTAAATGAAGCAATAGAAAATAAAAAGCGTGATATGCTTAGAGCAGGTAAAATGATTTCCAGCACCATGCAGCGTTGTTTTTTCACTTAAAATCATGACTTTATTATCTTTATAGGTAAAATTGGCGATAGAAGTATGCAAGAAGTACAAAATGAACGTCAAGCTCTTAAGAAACGACAAAGTATTATTGAAAAGAACATTGAGCAAATTCAATTTACTTTACAAGCAGGTCAAGAAAAAATTCAGAAAGCCAGAGAGCAGAAAAATAAATTAAATGAGGAAGTTTTACAAATTAGACAAAATATGCAATCACTACAGCAGTTAAAAGCAAAAAGCAAAGATTTATATGAAAGACAAGAGTTTCTTGAAAAAGCAATTCAGTCATTAAGGCAAAAAGAAGTAGTTGCAGCAGCGGAATTAGAAACGAAAGTTAAAGAACTACAAAATCTTAAAGTAATTTCATTAAAACTAATTCTAGAAATTGTTTAAGATGTTCTTTATAATATTAATGTTTTTATTTTACAGCGGAAAAACAGGGAGGAACATGATAAAAACAGCAATTTTAAATCTAAAAGTGCAACAGAATTTCACGAGTTAAAAAAGGATCAACAAGAAGTACACATATATCTGAGCAATAGGATAGAAGAAAAACTGCAAGAGATTGAATTAGGTGTAGAGAAAATAAACAAGAAATGCGAAGATATAAAGGCGGAAAAGTCGGGGCTAGAAGAACATATTCGTTCTCTTGATGAGCAATGCAGGTCTCAAGAATCTGGAAAAAAAGACCTTGAAAATAATTTAGATTTGATGAGAAAACAAGAAAGTATTAAAGAGTTGAATATTGAACTGTCTCAGTATCAAAAATTATTAGAAGACATGGAATTTGAGAAATTGATAAGGGAATATAAGAAATTGCAGAATGATAAGGATAAACTTGAAAAAGAAGTATATGATGATGCTATTTAAAATAAAATTGTTATAATAATTTTTTTTAATTGTTTCTACTACATTTTTTTTTATTTTTTAGAAAAATGAAATGAAAGGTGCTCAAGGAGAATTGGAAACTTCTATAAGAACCCTAAAGAGAAGTTTGAATCAAGAAAAATTTAGGATGGCCCGCCACAATTACAAGGAGAAACAGTTGCAATTATCTGTGATTATTTTTACAACACTAGCATTTGATATCGTTCATTATATGTGTACTAATTTAAACTGAGGTATCTGTAATTATTATCAGGTCCAAGAGGAAGCTATTCAGAATTTGAAAGCATACGTTACAGTTCTGGACAAGGCCATGATACAGTTTCACGAAGAAAGAATGAATACTGTAAACAAAATAATGCATCAGTTGTGGACTCTAGTCTACAATGGAAATGACACATCTTCCATTCAAATTCGAGTGCAAACAACAGAAGGCATTGGTGATAAAAAGCGTTCATACAATTATAAACTTGTTCAAGTGAAACGATCAACTGAAATGGATATGAAGGGTAAATGCAGCGCTGGTCAAAAGGTAGTACTAAATTATTAAGCAATTTAAGTTAATAAACTAACAAAAAAAAATTGTTATAGGTTCTTGCCTCTATTATTATTCGAATGGCCCTGGCTGAAACATTTTGTAGTGATTGCGCTGTTCTTGCATTAGATGAACCAACTACAAATCTTGATGTGGAAAATGCAACGAATTTGGCAAATACACTCTCAAAGTGAGTTAAGATTACTTGTATCAGTGTACATTATAAAACAAATTCGTCATGTGTTATTTATTTATTTATTTATTTTTTTTTTTTTTAGAGTTATCCAATTGCGCGCTCTGCATCACAAGAATTTCCAGCTTATCGTTATAAGCCACGATGAAAAATTCATTTCGCATTTATCAAATTTAAGCGGAAAACAAGTGTTCCAAGAATTGTACAGAAGTAACGAGTGAGTGATATTCTCAAAGTTTATTCTTCTCTTCAAATGTGCAAAAATTAAAGTGCAAAATTTGTTTACCTTATTTTAGGGGATACAGTTTAGTCAAGCGAAGAGACATGTCAGACTTTACTAAGAATTCGCAAAGTTTAGAGGATAATAATTATAATGACGAATCCGATGAAGAGGAGGTGTTGGAACGGAACGATAGTAAGCTGTCAAAAAAGCGACAATTAAGTCTAGAAGATTCTCCACCTCCTGGTCGTAGAACCAAACTAAGAGCCTGTTATTAACAAGGTGTTCTATAAAGTTATTGAAAGAAGGGCAACGAACTGTTTCATATAAGCTTTTTACTTTGATATTTTATACGTTTCATTTAAAAAATATGCTGAGCATATTGTTGATAAAAATAGTTTGTTATTTATAATATCGATTTTCCAAAGAATCACTATTTTTGCATTTCTTACTGATCAGTAATGAATAGCTTAACTTATAGAATAATTTTAAATTAAATAGATGTACTAAGTGTCATTTATGTTTAAATTATCTAAATTAAAGTTAGCCTTGTTGAAGTACATATAAATGTGGTATTTTCGTAAAAATAACTAATTTTTTTTTAAAGTCTACGGTTTTTTATTCCTAAATGTGTGCCACAATTTTTATTAGGATGTACATACAATAAAATTTATGAAATAAAGTGTGTAATTTGTATACAGCTATGATGTTATTTTCGCCGTTAACTAGATTCTGTCACCAGAATAATGTAAAGAGCATAAAATGTATACAAAAGAGGAAATACAAACATTTACAATTACTTTTTTCGTAAAATCTTGTTCACAGTGCGATTAATTACACGTCCAGAACACAAAACCTCCCAAATCCATAGTAATTCAAAAACGTACACGTCCAACATTCTCAATTCACGTGCATTACTCGAAATTGAAATTTTTTGTAAGTCCGCCACTCTCATACACTACATCAATGCATAATACAGAGCCGTCAACTAATGAAAATCGATGGGTTCGCGAATTAGCTTCTCATTTAGCGGCTCGGCATTCCTGGGCTTGAAAAAGTAATCCGCGCAAAACAATGCCTTAACACGAGTGCAGCTCTCTTTCTCTCCTGTCTTTATTTATGGACAGTGGTATAATGTGTACGCGCTGGCGAATATATTTACCCGACCTGGAAAGGCTTAAAGGATATAATACACGTAGCGGTCTTGTTATTCCACGGTTCTTTCTTTCGCATCGGCGTGAAATGAAAAAGTAGATGAAAACGAACGCTGAATGCATTAAAGCTGTGGGGCATTTTTACGTGGTATCTATTACATTTTTTGTATAAATGTTAATTGAGTATTTAAAACGAGTATATAAACATGTTTAATTAAAACGCATCCATCACGATTTTCTCCAAACCTGTACGATCTTTAAAATTGACAATTATCAATAATTTGCGTCAAACCTTTTTTAACGTAAAGCAAATACGGTGCGTTATACGAACGTCATACCTAGTCGTAGTAAATAAAACTCATCACTTTCTTCTGATTGCTTCGGAAAATGTTTATAGGCGTATAATTCAATTGTTCCTCGATGGATTGAATGAAGAGAGATTGGCTTTTTATTTGTCGAACAGATAAAAAAAATTATTGATTTATACTGAATGCTGCTAGGCACGAAACGAAATACGTTCGGAACAATGAATTTACCTTATATTAATCACGAAACATTTTCTACTTTTGGATATAATTAATCTTTTTATTCCATCGTATTAGATATACCAATATTCTTTTCTTATAGATTAACTTATACATATAATAAATTTATGTAACAAAAAAAAATTAATCAAAAGCAAAGCTTTAAAAGTAAACAATTATTTTTTGTAATAAAAAACCTTTTCGC
Organism: Megastigmus stigmatizans; assembly: GCA_900490015.1. Taxonomy (NCBI): domain Eukaryota; kingdom Metazoa; phylum Arthropoda; class Insecta; order Hymenoptera; family Megastigmidae; genus Megastigmus; species Megastigmus stigmatizans. The sequence goes on along the minus strand of UELV01094765.1, from coordinate 7,426 downwards.
GCGAATTCGTTGGCGACGGTATATGCATAAAATTCGAAAGGATTTGCATGATAATCGTCAACAGCGTTGGCAGTATGTCAGTTTTGTTTACAATAAACAACGGGGCTGTCTAAAAATTTCACCATCATCAATCAATTAAACTATGCGCTCCGGGGAAACATTACACGTCAATATTCGGAGCTCTTTCATCAATAAGTTCGCGTCATGCTACGCCACTGTGTACTAGCGAGCTATCGGCGAAAATGACGTCTATTCTTTATTCACTATGAGGCTGCATAAAAAATCGCTACAATTTGTTATTGCGCTTTACCCTGGCAATTATTCACTTTAATTATTACACTTTTAACGGCCATAAATTATATTTCAGACTTTTGTATACTTCGGATAAATAGTCGCTTTTAGTATAGTTTAATTGAAAAATTGAATACTGATCAAAATTTATTTCCTGCTTTTGTGTAGTATTACTTAATCTGTAGGAACAGTTTTTTCAATGGCTCCGGTAATATTGATTTCGCAAGAGAAAACATCTATTTTGAGACTGAGGTGATGATTACCAGCCTACAGAATAACTTAAAGTCCCTCTGGGCATCGAACATAAACACGTAGCGTATCGAGTTCGTATCGGGCATCCTCTTTGAAGTTTACTAAGTAGTAGCAGCAAGTTATTAGGAGCTCCTGCTATTTGCACTCCATATTTTTACCCTGGAACGGTACCTGTAACCATTAATTACCCACTAGTAGATTGAAAACTGTTAAATTAGAAATATATGACTAACAGCTCTCACTATAAAAGCACACAAGTGTGTTTTCTTTATATTAATTTTTTTTTCCCCGCATGCATGCATCATTTTTAAAGTGTGAGTTCATTTATTTTAGTAATTAAATTGAGTTTAATGTTAATCGACTGATAGATTGGATTTTGTATAATTGAATTAAAAATTAAATAAGTAGGAACTTGTGAATATCTACATTTCTCAATACTATTACGAATAAACTTGCATTTGTCTATATATCAAGTAAAGTAAAAAAGAATCTATATGTGTCAAGTAAAAGAATCTCCGAATGAAAACAATTTTTAAGTAAACTGCTGATAAAAAGTTGTAAAAACTTTTCGAACTCCCTTTTTACCGTAAAAAAACATCCAAAGTTTTATTGTTTTATATTCAAGAATGTTTATAAAACTCTCACTTGCACATCTTCATTTCTCTCCTTAGTATAAGCATGAAGTCAAAAGTTTTCATCGAAAATTCACGATCCACCATTCCACCGTACATTCCCGAGATTTCTCGAATCCTCTTTAATCGGCATCAAATCCTTTCAACGATGTGCGACGCAAGCGACGCATCTGATCGAACAAATATATATAGACTACAGTTTCAATTCATTTTCGTAGAAGCCCGAAGTAGAGAAAAATAAGCTCTTGCCAAACTCTAAGCACGAAGCGAGGACTGATCGGCAATAGTAATTTGCGCTTTAGCGCCGATAAGAAAGCATCGGCGTGACGTGAAGATGAATGAGAATTAAAGGAAGAGAGTCGAGCGAAGCAGTAGTGTTTTCGCATCCTCTCTCGCACGTTTGCCTGCAGACACTATGCAAATCCTCCACTCTGCTTCTCGCGTAAGATGGAGATTAGTAATGACTCTCTGTCTCTCTCTCTTATTCTCTCTTATTCTCACTGGCGCACGGCTCTTGGCTGTCGAGACTCGAGGCTCTAAGTGAGGCTGCGGCTGCTGCTTTTACGCGACCCGATGCCTTGTAAGCCAAGTGTGTACACGCGGGCTAATAGCCGGAAACTAATATCATCTTGCCGCAGTCGAAAGAACGTTGCTTTTATTTTGATAGCTGATTTGTAATGCTGATTCGCGAGATTAAGCTCGATTTCGTTCGCTTTATTTTGTTAGCCGTCGGGGGATCAGAGCTGATCGATTTATTCAGTGTGACAATGGTATCGAGTTTAGGATTTCCCGGGAATAAAAGGGATTCGTTAGACTTTTTTGTACATGTGATATTGTCTAAAATAAGTGTCTTTTATTTCGTAACTTTTGTTATTAACATTTTTATGCAATAATTATTGAGAATATACTTATCTTCTATTTATAATCGCTATTTTAGACAAATATTAAATGTTAAAAGAGTGAAAATGTATTCTAGAATAAAATTTTCATTTAAACTTAATAAAGTGGAGCATAGGTATATTAAATTTTGCGAAACGTAGAATGTACACGTGGCTGACTAAAGCGCGAACTTTTCCACTTGTGGAGTGCGTATATACACACTATCTCGCGTACTTTCACAACAAAACATTTCACGATTATTCCTCTTACTAAATTATTCGTACGTTTAATGCAGAACGATTTTCCTTTCATTTTGATACAATTAATTAGTGGATCTCCTCGAATGAGACTGTACAGATATATATACGATTTATGATTTCGCCCATCAGCTTGGAAGGAAAATATTCTCCCTTTGAAGTATGAGTACAAAAGCCAGGCCAAGTGAGACAAAGAGTGTTGATTTATATCTTCTTTAGAAATGAAACTTTTTAATCGTGATTAATACCAGAGCGAATACATTCGCTTCTTATTATAAAGCGGGAACAATTGCTACCCATGCTTATATACTTGGAACATTCTAGATCGAGTTTACTAGTTGAAAATGAAAAAAATATTATTTAAGTTTGATTTCATTATTTATATGTAAGGACTTTATTATTAGAAAAAGTAATTTAAGTAATTTCGAGTATTTTTATTATTTCAATAACAAGTTTGCGATATGTGAAAGGATAGAATAAAATACACTTGACCCAATGATATAAAAAAAATTTCCACAATATTGGTCTAATACACACTTACTCAGTACACGTATTGTTCAATGCGAAGTCGACACGGAATATTCCGTACTCACTAATATAAAATGTACAGGAGCGAGCCCCGTGAACGTTAATCTTTATAACGAGACGATCGTAAAAGCTTTAATTGCTTTCTTGCTCGGAATCTAATTTCAGAATGAGAAAGATGAATTTCGATAAAAAGGAAAAAGGAAAGCGAGAGTTAGAGGGAATGGAAAATTATATTCGCTAACAGCGCGCTTATATACAGAAGATGGATGAAGCCCAAATTTTGCGCGCGAGTCGATGATAAAAGGCTAGTAGAGAGAGAGAGAGAGAGAAAGTGAAGCAGCGTTAAAAGAGAGCGAGAGAGCCATCTAATAAGCGATGAAACGTATGAGCTCGCGAGAGGCGATTGATGCGCCTCTGGATTATACTGATATATACGGATATACGGAGAATCGTGATTTTTCTCGAGAGTGAAAAGTTTGGCCTGTTCCATCATGCCTACACGTCACTTTTTTTTACCACTTTCTGTGTTTATCATCGCGTTTGTTATAAACAACGTTTTGGGTATCGGGGTTGTTCGGTATTTTATCAGTGAAATTTGATGTGTGTACATTTTGAAAAAAAAATTTTATTGGTTTCGCACAGGGATAATACGTAGATTCTAAATTATCAATGACAGAAACAATTTTTGTGCTAGGATGTCATCTTGAATAAAGGAGACGAGTAAAATATGAAAGTGAGGTGTAGTTCCTTGATCTTTTAAACAACAACTTTTATTTTCGTAAATCATTCTCCTACTGCGCGAAAATATTTCTCTACCAATATATAGTTTGGCATTTCATCTTCTTTTACATGTTGTCGGACGCCTTTTACATCGAATTTTTCTCTAAAACTCTTGGTTCGATCAGTTCCATGAAATTTTGTATGGCTGCATTGTATCATCGTAAATCTATTATTAATACGAAAAAGATACAATATACAACAAAAAATGATGAATATTTCTCAATAAAAAAAGTGTCTCCCACTAAATCTTCGTTATTTTCCATAATTTCTGAGTAATTTTGTTCGCAGCCACTCGCATCTTACAACATATATACAACCCATAAAAGTCCCAAAATGAAACGCGCCATCACTAATTAATGATCCCAAACGTCCCGCAGTGTTTTCTCATCACTAATTCAAAGCCGTAGCCCCGGTTATAAAACATAAACACACACACACACACACACACACACACACGGCAACAGACATTCAAAAGATTAATAATATTCTCCGGCTTTCGCGAAACCTTCAGCAATAGCATCACTTTTGCAATACACGAACGATAGCGAATTTCTCCCGCGTCTCTCAATGTATATTTTGTTCATCTCTATAATATAAGAGGATATATATTATACGAAAGGAGGGACAAATGCGAGAGACGGTTTCACGATCGGTACGGAGCGTGAAATGAAATGCCGCGCGGCATCGGAGCCGTTTATACGGTATGCGAGATATGCACCACGCTGCAGAATCCCATTGCGAGTTTTTACTCGGAATTTTCGTGTATAATACCGCTCCGTCTTCGATGAACCTCTTATGGCTTTCGCATAAACTGCATAACTTGTTTTAAATTTACTTTTCATTACGCACTTTTCTTTGTTTCGAGTGAACCTGCCGCGCGGGCTGAATTTCATAGAAAATTAATATTGCTGCGTTAGGAAGTTTACTGAAATAATCCTGCTTTTTCTTTGATTACCATTGATTATCGGAAAATGAATCGTCCTTGGAATTGCAGTTTTCCTCTGCAAAAGTACACGGCATTCTGTATATGTACAGTTGTAATTTTAAACTTTAATGAACTGATTACTTCGGATAAAATGAATATCTTTATGACCGCCATTTGAATGAAATTTTGGTGCATTTCTCACGCAAATCACGCACGATCCTTTGACAAAAATATTTATATTCCAAGACCAGTGGACCAAACAAAACTATAGACAAAGCACGCAAAACACTCACGCAGAACTCGAAAATTCACAAAAACATTCAGAAAATCAGATTTAGAAGCGGGAATAGCGGCGATACCGTGCATTCCGCCGTCTATATTTTCCTACATTCTCCCCTCGTCTGTCTTCGTTATCCACCTGCAGCAGCAGCCAGCAGGCGTTCAAAATTAAATTTTGCCAAAAAAATAATCCAGGACTGTATAGCCAGCTCCGGGTCTATGTAGTACGAGATTGGTTTGCGCGCGCGTGACACGCTAGATCAATTCTCGTCCCTCGCGCGTGTTTTTTTTACATACATGGGATATTTCGCTTTGGGAATACCGATTCGAAATTACATTTTTTAGCAGAGTTTACTTGTGCTATTTCACGTCACGGAGAAAATGTTCAAAGCTCGCGAGTTTCTGTATTCTAAGATATCTCCCGCAAACATTTTTAATATTATCTTGGTGTTTTCTACTTTTATATCTTATACCGTTAAAAATGATTACCTTTCCGGCCAACTTCCTCAGTTAAACTAAATCATTGTCCTTCTTTAAGTAATACACACCGCCAATACAATTCGTATATATCAACTCGAAAAATGCAGTCTTCAATTTTTCGCATTCTAGAGGCATTGTGTCCCACCGGCGACGTCGGCTCCCTCGCTTCTGCAGCCCAGCAATTCCAAATTCTCTCGACGTGGAACGTCCCAGCTGTATATACATTATACCTGTATATGCATCTCGGACACTACATACATCTAGAATTTTCGCATTTACGATCGGCACGCGTGTGCACAGTTCGGCGTCCTTTGTGTGCGCGTTTTTATCATGGCAGTTTCGCGCGACCGAACTCCTCGTCGTCGTCGTCGTGCTAGCGCCGTATGCCGTCCGGCCGGCATATCCCGCTGCTACATTTTCGCAATTTTCTCTCTAGTTGGCTTGCTTGTACATCCTCGCGGGAGCTGATGAAAATTAGATTACCTGCAGGATATTCGGCGAAGTTCTGATGCTGGATTATTGCCATTTGGATTGTTGGACCGAGTTGTCCGCTTTGTTGTTGATTAGTTTTTATGCCCTTGGAGGGATGCCGAATAAGATTGTATTTCCATGGTAAAACGAATGATTCGTGATTATTTGTCAAGTTTAATGCTCGCTTACTGCGAATTGATATGGGTTTGAGTGAATATAATATTAACTTTTATACTTCGATTTAAATTTGATTGCTTGGCAAAAATACCGACAACTCCATTTCAAATAACATTTGTGTCGTTCGCGTCAAAAACTAAATGCTTAATAAATCAAAGGCAAATGGCAGCGTAAAAAATTTAATTTCCGTTCATTAAGCCAATTAAATTTATATGCATACTTAAATTGAGTGATATGCATTCATCTGCGAAAAGCAGACATAAATAGCACAGTGAAATTAATTAATTAGTAATTTTTTTTTATCGATTTCAATTAATGCTAAATCAACGTCGTTCGAATAAAGTGCATTGTAATATTTTTTCTCTTAAATTGATAAATATACTTGTACTTGTAAAATTCAATTTTTATCTTACAAGTGCACCGAAACAGATTTCCTTTAATATACTTATGTACAAATAATTTATCTTTCTTTTCGACCACCAGTCGACTAGAAATCTGAAGCAATTTAAAAATATAACAATGAGCACGAGCTTCTTTTATTTCGTATCGAAAACCTATTTCCGGTAAATTTATGAAAGGTTGGGGATCGCATCTGCATCCCTGGCATTTTCCTAGTAAATTACAGCAAATCCAACTTGCAGAGCAACTGATACTCTTTGTCGTAAACATTATCCTTCGAATCAAATTTATTGAACGACGCGGAAATAAAACGAAAGTCGGAAAAATAAGATTATACCAAAGCTCGATTTTACTATTTGTTTTTAACGTAATACCCATAAATTGAAGCTTTCTGCGATCACTATAATATATAATTGTATACATGGCATACATAATAAGATAAACGATTAAATTTTGTTTGAGAAATAAAAAATAACTGTATTTCTATATTTTATTTATATTATATCTGACTTTCTGAATTTATTAAATTATCGGATTTTATCTGTTGTGAATTTACATTGAATTTAAAGATTTCCTTCCAGGAAATACACAAGACCTTCATGCTTTACATTCTTAAAAAAAGGAATAAAGCAATTGGTATACAATAAAATAAAACTAAGCAACTAACGACAGTACGGTGCATAAAAACGAAGGAATAAAAGACTCATTTAATTTTAAACCTATCGTATATATTTTATTACTCTCGGAAATGATATGAGAATAATAAAGTACCTGTATACAGTTTAAGTGTCGATAGTCGCCGACACAACAATAGGACCTAATGAGCTTCTATATAAAATCTCGAAATAGGAGCGGGAGGGGCAGGTGGTAAATAAGTGCTCGAGGCCAGTTCGAAGAAATTTCTTTATTTCGACGTTCGCATATCCTCGAATCGTTCGAACCTAATAAAATCTTTGAATATCAACCAACGAAATAACCTTTCGGATTTTAAAAACAGAGAACATTATCGATTTTACAGACGTGCTCGCCGCACAGTCGCGAAACCCGTCTAAACGAGATCGCCGTCGTTTTATCTG